>VDFB02301697.1:0-47413 GCA_007258455.2 Sequoia sempervirens | reverse complement strand
AATAATAAAACATATGCAAACTGTCGGCCCAAAACAATAACTAATTTTCAATGCAAATCGACCAATGTCGGCCACAAAATAATGAAGACCCAAAATTTCAAACATGAACACCTTCAAAATTATTCCATTTAAGTATCCAACACACTACCACCATGTCGGTTTACCATGAACATGAAAAACATGGACATGCAAGAGAAAATCACCAATTGCGAGCACAACGATCAATGTGGATGTGCAACATAGATAGAGAACGATCTAGAAAAATTCACAAACATCATAAATCACTAGAGAAGCATCCACAACAACTGAACTTACTAGAATCACATCATTCTCATTCAGAACACCAATTAGCAACAATAACTGTTGAACACAATCAAGCCATAACTCGATCAAATTCCTTCATGTGGATCTCTGAAACCAACATGGATAAACTAGACATAATCAACAAAACCCCTTAATCCACAACCTTGATCAGCAAACGCATCGAAATAATCCAACAAACCGAACTTCACCGTGATCATAACCTGCAACTTATTCCATTACAATTTTCTCAATATCCTTGACATATACAACCTTTAATACATTAATTCCAATAGTGTTGACATCAATGAAAACCACATATCAGGAACATGCAACAACATGTTGGTAGAAAACACATAAAACCACTATTTTAGACTAGCTTTCCTTTAGAATTTTGTTCAAAGCATGGTATCTGCAAGAAGAAGGTGAATATATCACTATCCTGAAGTATCCAAAAACCATAACCTTGAAAGATCATCATTATACTTGTGTAACTACATGGACAAGAGATAGGGACTATAATGATTCCCTCTATATACAGTTGTTTTAATAGAAAATAACACCGGTGATGCTAACATGGTATATAAATTAGGAGAGGAGAGTAGAAACTAGGAAATGGGAAGACCTCTAGATAGACTTCATTCGCACATTTTCATTCTGGGGTTAAATGAACAAATCCTCAATATGTTGAGAAAAATTAAGGAGATCATATTTAGATGGGTACCAAAAAATATATGGTTAGAATCCAATCTGCTACCTCAGAGTTAGGGGGTATGGAAGTAAGTCAAGTGGTTGGATAAACAAACCAAACCTGTAGAAAATAGACATTATAAAGTACACAAAGATGAAGAAGAGGAAAAACCAAAGATAGACATTAAGGTAGGAGAAGGAGAATGAGAGTTAAAACTAAAGGACTATAGAAAACACTATTACAATCAGCCACTTAATCTTCAAGAAGAAAATATAGCAGCTTCTAATAGCCTAAAAATGGCTAAGATAGGAGACTACTAGAAATAATCAGTTATGGAATCAACTATTGAATTATTGATAGAATATAAGGACCTATTTCCCTATACGTTCATAGAGATGAAGTTCATTAGGGAAGAAGTGGGTATTATGAAAATTCAATTAAAAGAGCGCTCTAAACCACATAGGAAAAGACCATATCGCTTGAACCCTAATATGAATAAAAGGGTGAAATTAGAGAGACAAAATATTGGCCACTAGAATAATCAAACCAGTGGAAGATTTTGAATGGATAAGCCTAATAGTTATACAAAATAAGAAAACAGGAGAGATTCAGGTGTGTGTTTATTTTTGAGAACTAAACAAAGCTTGTATACATGATCTTTTCCCTACACCTTCTATAGAAGAAATCCTAGAGTCTATTTTCAAAAGGTAGAACTATTCATTCACTAACGAGCTCTATAGATATCAAGTTCAGATAAGAGAAAAAGATCAACCTAGAAAACTGCATTTGTTATAGAGTGGGGATCTTTCATGTACACTGTAATGCCATTTGGGCTAAAAAATGACCCTAATGTGTTTAGTATGATCATGGTCAACACCTTAAAAGACTTCATTCATGAATTTTTGGAGGTATATTTGGATAACTAGATAGTCAATGCACTAGTTAAGAATCATATTTAGGCACTCAGGACAATACTGGAGAAATGAAGAAGTATACAGATCTCTTTGAACCTAAAGATGTATTTTTGCGGTCTCCTTTGGCACACTATAAGGACATCATTTTTAAAGAAGGTTCCATGGTAGATCATATGAAATTAGATTTAATCATTAATTTACCTCCACCAAAAATAGCCTCGAAATTAAAAATATTTATTATCTATACTGGGTATCATAGGAAGTTCATTAAAGTATATGCTACCATAGTTGCACCTTTGGATGAATTACTAAAATTTCAAAAAATAAATAAATCTATCAACTGGATAGATAAATTCCAACAATCCTTTGACACCCTCAAGTAGAAAATAGTTGAAGCACCCATTCTCATATTTCTTGACTAGTCAGTGCCTTTTCACTTTCACGTAGACGCATATGGAATATCCATAGGCACGGTATTAGCCCAACCTAGAGAAAACAAAGACCACCTAGTATCATTCTCTAGTAGAAAATTATCCAAAGTAGAAATAAACTATACCATTACTAAGTGAGAATCCTTAGCTATGGTCTATGCACTACACAAATTTTGGCACTATCTATTATCTATCCCCTTTACATTCTACACTAATCACAAGCCACTAAAATTTCTCTAAAAAAACTGGTGATACAAGGGTGTATATGTAGATGGATCTTACTATTCCAAGATTTTAAATTTATTGTAATGGTCAAGCCAAGGAAACACAATCAAGGACCAAGCTACTTATCTAGGATTGATACAAGAGAAGATCTCAACAAAGTTAACAAAGAGGGCCTACCTAGTGGATATCTATTATGAATCACAACAAAGGAATTCCAGGATATCATTGAGTTACTTTCTACAAAAATGTACCCCCAAACATGAATTCCCATGACAGCTAGCTACTACTAAGAAAATCATTCTCATTTACCTTGATTAAAGGAGCTCTATATAAGAAAGGAAAATATGATGTACTTTAGAGAGTCATCTATGAGCTCGAAAGGAAGACGATTATCAAAGAAGCACATGAGGGCATAGCAGTTGGACATAACTGTGGGGACACTCTAGCTTGAAAGATTTTGTTATCTAGATTATGGTGGCCTAGTATATACAAGGGAAACAAGGAGCTTTTCATGAAATGTGATATTTTCCAAAGAACTAGATTCCCTATAGCATGTAATGAAATGCACCTCTAACCAATATTAGCACAAAAACCCTTCAAAAAGTGGGTAATTGATTTCGTTAGCCATATTGACCCTCCAAAAAAATAATCTAAAGTAAGATTTATCATTACCAGTGTGGACTACCTAACCAAATGGGAAAAATATTAACCAACCAAAGATTGTACTACCTATAGTGTTGAATTCCTATATCACAATATCATTACTAGATTTGGGTGTCCCTTAAGTATCACAAGTGACCAAGGAAAACACTTTATCAATAAGACTATGAAGGATTTAATAGAAAAATTCATGACTACACATAACCGAAGCATCCCTTACCATCCACAAGCAAATGGGGTGAGTGAAACATTGAATAAAATACTTGGAACCACTTTGACCAAAATGTGCAATGCAAATAGAACTGATTATGATATTAAGATACTAGAAGCACTTTGGGCTTACTGAACAACCTATAAAAGAGCCACATCACACACAACTTTTGATCTGGATGATGGAATGGAAGCTATCCTATCAATTAAATTCATAGTCAACAACCTTCGTACGACCCTCAGCTTAAGGCTCACTAAGGAAGAATTTTTCAAACATAGGCTAGAAGAGTTGGAAAAATTAGATGAAGAAAGATAGTTTTAGCCAAATCACACTTGTGGATAGAATGCAAAAGGAAAAAATCTTTGCACAATGGAAAATTGAGGATAAAACACTTTCATCTTGGACATATCATTCTATAAAATAACAAGTTCAAAAAGTAGGGAAAACTCAAAGTCTACTAGTTAGGACTATACAAAATCAATGACATTTTTCATTCTAGAGCAATAAGGTTAGAGACATTGGATGGTATAATTATGTAGTGTTATGTCAATGGAATGAGACTAGAACTTTACCATCAAGATTATATACAAATTTGACATGAGTACAAGCCAATTTTTTGAAGAGGGGATGATTTTAGCTAGAAAATAGTGTACAAACACTGGTCCAGAGATACTCAATATCCAACCAAAAAGAACATTTCAAAACATAAGCTTAGGAAGATAGGATATACTTGAGGGATATTATCTAAGGGCCACATTCCCTATTGTAACTATAAGTAGATATAAATATCTATTCACCAATAGCGTAGAGAAATACAAAGTAACTTAGAGTGATAGATAATATAATAAGAATATAAAGTATTGACTATAACAGAGATATAAGGAATGTAATGAAGGATTTTTTATATATGAATATAACAAACTCTGAATTCTAATCTATCTTGTGTGTATGTTATTTTATTTTGATTTACAACTAATTGTGGATCTATAATACCTTCTCGTGTACCTCAATAAGACCAAATTTTGGGTTAAAGACTACAACTAGCAAAAGATCCTTTGGGTACAAAACTTTGGTCTATATCCCTCAAATTTATTGCTGACATTGACACCATTTCTAATATATGTGAAATTTTATAATTAATGTATATTGTTTCACATAAATCATATAAGAATGATCATCTTGAAACACACCATCATGTATAAAATAAGGTAGTATATCAAAATAACATGGCTCTATGGACATAGAATCATCATAACATGCAAAAGGAATGTTATTATAAGATGCAACAATATCATATGAAATAGATGTACCTTCATCACATGAAGTATCATATATAAGTATGTCACTAAGAGATTAGGGTGTAGTGTAGACATGTATCCTAATAGGTGTATCACTAGTTGAATAACATGAAGAAAAGGTGCTCAAACATAAAATAGATTAAAAATCAAGAACAATATTATCATTGTCCATAAATAATTACAACTTGATAGATGAGAAGTGTTGATAGGTGTAGTAATTGTATCCAAAAGGGAAGGAAAATTAATAACTAAATCCCTAGATGAGGGGAAAGTGCATATATGATGATACACTATTTCCATGGATAATTTGATCTCATTTAAGTAATTAAAAGTACTAAAATAAAATCTAGGAAAAAGGATCACATATCACAAATTATCTAAATGTGTCAAAATTAGTTCAAGGAAACATGAATATAATTCAATGATAGAGGACCATGAGAATCCATGATCTCAAAATATAGAAATAGGAATCTATATAAGGGTGAGGAATAGGATTCACAAAACCATGCAAGAAAATCCAAGACCCTAATAGAATAAGAGGAATCGTATAGGAATGGTGTATAATATGTTATAGATTAGAATGTCAATAAAAAATATACTTGAGATAAAATACTAAAAGGTATCCAATGATGGGTAAGGTGAAGAAAATTGATATCACACCATAAATCAAACACCCTAGGAAAAATATATTGAATAACATAGGAAAGAATAGGAATTAGACCCTATCAAGATTTGAAAAATGACGATGTAACAAAAAGTACAAATCAAAAACTTTAAAATAGTGGAAGTGTAAACCCTATAGAAAACCCTACAGTGGTGTAAGACTAAAGATGTTCAACAAAAATGTAAAGAAAATAACCTTTTACCTAATTTTAAACTAGGATAATTGGGTAGTGCACAAAAATTAAGCATAAATCAACCTAGATTAATTAATTAATAGCTAAGAATGATAAAATATTCTAAACTAATGCTATTCTAGGAAATTAAATGTAAGATAATTATGACACTTTGTCTATGATTGATGATGAATTATTTTATATTCCACATAAGCTCAATTGCTTCAAGACAAAAAAAATATCCTCTCTATCTTGAAAATATCTTGGAATTGTTATAGTTTTTTGACTTTACAGAAAGTCAATCTTGTGGATCTAGATCACTTTCATGTAGCACATGTCTACCTTTTTCCCTATAGATCTAATCCAATAAATACTACACCTCTATTCTTCAATTTTCTTTAAAGTCTACTCCTCTGAATATTAAGGACTCAAAGTATTTAAAGATCACTAGATTGCAAGGGTCATGTTTTCCTAGGTTGACCCTCGTGATTTGAGCAACTTTTACAATTGTAAAATTGAGCATAAGCAACATTCTTTAGTCATAAAAATGCACTAAAAATATTATGCATATTTAAGTTAGTAGTGATCTCTTTTGATTGGGAAAATGGATCTAGGTCTTAAATCACACCTTTCCCAATTTTTGGATTTGAAGGATTAGAAATTACCTCAACTCCTTTTGACTACAAATCCTAATAGGAAGAGTCAGAATGGTGGATTGTGGTTCTAATCCTTGTTTTTGTTTTTATAACATGTTTGGAATATGATGTAGTGTTTATTTATGATTGCTAATTGACCAATTTTAAATTATACAAATGAACTATCTATATTAACTATGAAAATGCAGTAATCTATTATGATTTCTAAGAAACTAAATGAAAACAGAAAAAATTGAATTCCAAAAATGAAAAGGGTAGACACAAATGCACCTGAGATTAAATTTGAGATTGTTCTTGTAGGTCTAGGGAACAATGCACCTTGGATTTCCCACCTTTTTTAGATTTGAAAGTGTAGGCCTACAGTCACCAATATGTAGCTTATGTCTTCTAGGTGTTATGGTTAGAACTTCATCTATTAGTGAGAAAATGCAAATTCTATGACTTGTCAACTTGTAGGAGTTTGATGCATGAATGAACAAATAGCCTTCAATCTTCCTCCAACTCACTTCAAATCTATAAGTTGCATACAAAGAGGAGAGGAAGGGTTGTTCCATTATAGGGGATTTCCTAATTCAAACCACATGTTGGTATTTCTACCTCCGTAATAGAAAATTATGATGAAAGAGAGTGTATCCTTGGTTGGATAGAGACTAATTGATAAAAATTTAATGAATTGACAACCTTTATACAACTCACCACTCATATCCCATCTCCTTGATGGACTGAAGACACACTCATCACCTTCAAGGATCAATTGTTGCTTGACTTGAATTAATTTGATCACCTTCAAGGGTTAGTACACAAAAAAAATTCATATAAACATGAACATAAACTCACATAACATATGACATGATGCTTGAATGATGAAATATTGCAATAATCTTGATAATTTTTCTCTTTGTTGCTCTTGAATGTTTTATAGGATCTCCAATTTGATAAATTAAAGTGCTAAGATTTCTTATGATTAAAATGGTGAAACTAATTTGTATTTATATGCAATTCTTCTACTTTCCAGAAAATCAAATGCCAATAGCTAACAATTGAAATTGGAAATTTAAATAATAATTATCAATACCAACATATTCAAATTTGGCACCAAAAATGTTGGTCTAAGGTGTAATACGCCCTAGACTAGATTCTTGCCTTTTTAGAATCAAAAGTGTCAGGGGAAAAATATTAAATGCATAATTTGATTTCCCATGTTTGATTCTCCAAGAATATTTATAAATTTGGTAATTAATGCATAATTAGGTTCAAGCACATAAGGGGGAGCTAAACCTAATGTGAAATTGTCAAGGGTGACAATTTTTAACACTACATCTCCAAATCAAAATATTCCTATAATGAATGCTCCTTGAATGTAAATGATTTTTAACAGAATTAATATATATTTGGGCTTGTTATATATGAATGCAAATTAAATTCCAATTCATAAAAATAAATATATTTAAATACCATTATATATAAATAAATCACATGAAAGGTTTACCAAGTCAGTTTAAGGAAAGAATGAAATGAGAAAGAGTCAACCAAATTTGAATTTAGAACTAAAAATTTGAAATTCAATAACTAATTTTGTAAGTGTGATATTGACCTAAGATGAGGGAATGATAAAATCTAAAGTAGGAATGAATGTTTGAATATGATGGATAATAATAAACATAATAAAGGTTAAACACATTAAACATTAAACACATAGAAATATGTACAAATATGAATAAAGTTGAGAATGTATATAAATAAGAATAAGTAAAAAATCAACAAATAAACTTAACTTCATACAAAATTACATCATTTATTGCTATATATGTATATTACTTACTATTCTCTTAAAATATATCCAAAATTAAATTACATTACTTACCATTCTCTTAAAATAAATCCAAAACTAAATCATATTGCTTACTATTATCTTAAAATAAATCCATAACTAAATAGAAAAATAAAAGTAAAAAAAAAATTCCTTAAATGCTTGAAAATATATTAGATGGTACAAAGACAAAGAAGAGTACTTTTGGAAACAAAGGCCCAGGGCTACTTGGTTGAAGAGTGGTGATCGCAATACCAATTTTTTTCATCTCTCTTCACTCAAGCATAGGGTGGCGAATATAATTAGTGTTATCCAGGTCAATGGATTTTTTTTAGAAGATATTGAAGATATCCATAAGGATGCCTCAAATTTCTTCTCTAATCTTTTAGTTGGTAACTCGATCTATGACAAGACAAGTGAAGATCATTTTTTCGGGGTTATCCCAAAAATTATTTATAAGGATCACAATAAGAAGTTAACTTGTATCCCTTTGGAGGAAGAAATCAAATCAGTTGTCTTTTCATTTCAAGGGAATAAGTGAAAGGAAGTTGGGTGAGCAAAAACAGCTTGCTACACTAATCTAAGTAGTGGAGAGTTACAAAATATTTGTTTTAACACCTTATACTATTACAATATGAGATACACATAGAGAATAATGGAAATAGAACATCAAGTACACAAGTGAAATAACAACATATATATGTGGGGAAAACCCTTTTGGGTAAAAAACCCCACCCTCCAAAAAGCACAGTACTTTCTTTATTACTTCAAATAATGAATACAAGATATCACCAAGTACAAAGCTTCTTCAACACATGCTTCAACACAAACACCTATTTTGGAGTGATACCGGTAGAACTTTACTACCTACAAAAACTATACATTCTACAACTCAAGACACTCAATAAATAGAGTGACACAAGCTTCAAGAAGCATCTAGAAGGTGAGGGGTGTCCAAATCCACATGGCACAATATCCAATGCCTTAGACATGCATTTGGACACATGTACAACATTCTCTTACACCTCTTACAATGGTCAAACATGAAAATATTCTTCCTAGCTTGGGCACCTATAATATGCTGAAAATAGCTTATGACAGATGCCTTACAACTGTCATAGAATATGTCATAAATCTACCATAGAATTTGTCATAGGATTTGTAAGAGAATCTGTCATAACTGACTAAAAATAGTCGATTCAGAATGCCCCATCATAATAACCTAAAGAATGTTGCAATTGTGTATAATAGTGAAATAATTTATTTTTTAAATATTATTATTAAGTTAATTAATTGCATACATTCATTAAGTTACGCGACGTTACACTACTTGAGTTTCCATAGACGACTTTAGTATAATTAGCATTGCACATATTTAATTATTCATAAACTTAAAAAGTAATCATTGCATAACATTTGAAATACCATTCAAGATAATATAAAGTACAAACTTGTTTCTTACATTGCATTTGATAAGATATTACAATACTCATTCATCTGATGAGGTAGATCAAATAATAGTTACAATTTACATTTACAAATGTTCACCTCATAAACAATTGAGGGAAGTTACAATACAAGATTTCCAATAATGCAATAAAGAAGTATACATATGTATCCAAGTACGAGCTCTCCATCCATGAAGCTCTCGTTCCATGATCATAAACTGGGGACCCAACGGAGTAAGGTGCACATTCCACCCAACCATGTGGTACCCGTAGGTCCACCCCCCGTGCTAGGAGATAGTAATATGGTTACCTAGACATAACCACTAACCCTAGACACAAATGCATAACTAACTGATGGTTACATTACTTCCAGATTTAAGACAATCGAATGTACTAAGTACACAAGGTTAACTGTTGTTTTAGGTGGAGTGTCATCAAAATAATGCAAAGGTTACCCTGGTGATTCTTCCTAGGTTCTGGTCCCCAACTTGGGTTACCCTAGAAACCTCTTACAAAACCCGGCCCCATTGCAAGCTATTGCAGAATTGAATATATTTTAAGGTAACAAGATATCGATTTGCCATTCCAGGCCTTCTCATCTTATACTCAAGACTGAACTAGCTCAAGACTCCATAAGTGAGTCATAATCATCTCATTAAGGATTTTAAATCTAACTACTGTGTTATTTAGTTATCATTGACTTACTAACTCTTTGTAAGTTACCCTAACACCACTTTGTGTGTCGGCCCTTACATAGAGCCACTCCCCTAAACATAACAAAGGTATACTAAGTTTTCCTGACTAAGGTTGACAAGGTGCACAAATTTCAATCACATAATAACAAATGACACACAACGGTCATTAAATATTTTATTCATAAACCAGGTATCAATACACCATATTGTAACACGTGCACAACCCTAATCAACTCAAGAAATAAATTTGAACATTAACATCACCCTTCCTATACAATTCATTATGGAAGACTTATACATCTAAGACATTCCGAATTTGCCCAATAAGAAACACAATTAAAAGCAAATTGAAAGATAAACGTCTACTATTCAGATTTACTAAATCCAGTCAAACATTATTAAGAAGTACAAAATTAATCATCTCAAGTATAACTCGTCCTCCATTCAAAAGAAAATTAAATCTAACAGTTAACTCCAGTTTTGCATTCATGCAATATAATAACACATTCAATTTCTTTTCTCATTATATTTCATTATAAAATATATACTCATAATTTTCTTATATTAAAATATCAATATTTCACATATTTAAATATGCTAACAATAAAAATATTTGTCTATAAATCAAATTACATTTAATAAAATTTATCAATTAATAATATATATCTATATATAATATATTATAATAAAATATAATATATATAGAATATTATAAATATTTTATATATAAAATAATTATTAAAATATATTATATAAAAACTAAATTAAAAGAAATAAACAATAAAAATTTGATTCATACGAATTAAAACAATTCACAGCCTGAGCTGCTACCACGGGCCATGGTTAGGGCTGCCCCGTAGCCCTCCCCATAGGGCAGCGGCGGTGGAAGGCAGCGCCAAGCGCTGCCTGTGGAGGCGGCACTGGGCACTGCCCTCCACTCCGCCTCCCTGTTGGGAGTTGGCTATGGAGGCCAGAAACCTCTGCGGCACCCAAAACAAACATTATTTTGTTATTTTTTTTTTAATCGTGACTTTCAATTAAAATATCCAATTTTTGCATTTTTTGAAAAATGCGCCCGCCTTTTAACTTTAACAGGGTATAAAAATTGTCTGGATAAAAATCCATACATATATATATATATTAATAAATAGGTTTATCATAATATGTAGTTGTTTTCACAGAGATTCTGTACAGGTAATTGAGAAAACTAACATTCTGCACAAATTTTCTAGTGATTTAAAATTCAACAATAGAGAATTTCTTTTCTTTCACAACTAATTTTTTTTTAAAAACATTTCCTACAGGAAACATATAACAAAATTTGACAGGAAACTTCTTTTAAATTTTTTCTAAGATCTTTCCTATTTCTTTGAGAATCTTTCAACTGTTTAATAAAATCTTCACAAAATATTTCACTGAGAAGAATTACAGGAATTCACAAAATAAATATTTCCTCAAAGATTCTTTTTCTAAGAAAAACAAATTAAAACAAGAAAAATACCTGTTCTCCTGTGATTTGAAGAACTTAGCTGTTGAAGAGTGAAACCTTTGCCTGTAGAGTGCAATCCTCCAACCTCTCCAAAACATCAAATCCAAAAGAAATCTAAACCCAACCACAAAGATCTTCCCACCAAAGGGATCTTCCACAAAAATACAATAGAACAGAGGTAATCACAATTTTTTTATAAAAAAAAAATTTAATAGCAAATTATTCTTTCATTTCCCGTGAAGAAAAATTGATAACCCCTCTATATTTCCCAGATTCAAAATAATATCCATGAACAACCTCAACCATAAACCATAAATTCAACTGGCACACATGTCGAGAAGTACAAAATATCTTTTAACCACTTCTCGACAATCTTGCCTCTCAAGATTTGCATGGATTTAATTCATTTTAAATTTTAAATTTCAATTTTCAAATTGCATATTTATTTAATAATTAAAAATGCCATTTCCACAAAAATATTTAATTTAAATAAAATCTATTCACACACAATTTAACAATATTAATTTAATTTAATTAATTTAATTAAATAAATTTAATCTTTACGATCAAATTACTTAACTAAACAAACTAATTAATTAATTAATAAAATGTAAAAACCTTATTTCTTTAACATTTAAAAATTAATTTAAATAACAATAAATCAAGGAATATTTAGACTATCATTAAAATTGACAAGATTTTTCCTATCAAGCAATTAATCCAAACAGAAAAAGACAAAACAAGACAACCAAGGACTCCAAACTAAACTGACAATGTACTGAGACTGGGTTAAAGACTAGACTAGGATGAACCATGCTACTACCTCCCAATCAACATATTCGTTGAGTCTTGACACGCTCAGACCTGAGTAACCAGGTGGAGTTGGTGTCATGTACCCGCTAACTCCGCAACCAAGCAATAACATGTATATATATATATAAACCATTGTATAGGCACACCGTGTGAGAAAATCACAGACATCACAGGGCACTCTACAAGCGAAAGTGATGCAATTCCGTTCTCCACACCAATACACATCACATCAGACTGACGAATTAAATAACAGTTAGTCCATCATAAATATATTCATAGCAATAATCATCTGAAGGAAAACATCTACGCTATTTCAAAGCATATCAAAAATCAAATATCACAATACCATGTGTCATCATGTCACAAAGTGAATCCATTGTCGCTCAAAACCAGCGATCAAAATATCCAAACAAAGTACCATAGTCTAATAGTATGAAAACATGTAACCAGAAAACATAAGCATAAATGGAGGGGTACTACATTCTCTTACATCCTATCATAACCCATCTTTGGTGCCAAATTTCTCCATGCATTAAAAGATTCCTTATGACATGTCATAGAATCTGTCATATGTCATAGATTCCAAAGTGGGATGCCTATGTCCACTTGGGATGATTAAGTGTCATCTAGTCACTTCCAACAGGAATTCCACCCAACCAATGGGTCCCAATTTATGACATGACACCATAGGCAATTAATTAATACAAATAAGTACATTGATAGATAAAATTAAATCAATATTAAGACTCTAAGGTTGATACACCTTAATCCTAGCATTCTCCCACTTGTCAAAGAACTATCGAGAGTCATATGGAATCATCTACTCAAGGCCCCAAGGCCCATGGAATCAGAACACCATCTAAACTTCTTTGTGCTTACTAATTTTATTAGTGTATTTGCAACATTCACCAAAGTTTCAACCTTCTCCAAATTCACCTTTCCATCTTCTACCATATCATGAACACAATGATACTGATCATCGATGTGCTTTGTTCTATCATGAAAGGTAGGATTTTTTTCTAGGAAAATTTCACTTTGAATATCACAACAAATAGTAATTTGTCTTGCATCTAAATTAATATTAGAACATAATCTCTTAATCCAAATGGCTTCCTTACAAGCATACTTGGCTACCATATACTCTGCCTCTATCATGGACAACGCAACTATGACTTGTCACTTACTCATCCAACTAATAGCACCACCAAACATCAAACATAACCACTAGTGGATCTTCTACTCTCAATGTCACTTGCTCAATCTGAATCCACATATCCATGAATACTCATAGAATGTTGAAGTCTACTAGGATAACCATGAAAACACAAGGCATACTTGGAAGTACCCTGTAAATATCTAAACACTCTCTTAATCACATCCCAATGCACGCATCTAGGATTAGCCATAAATCGGCTAAGGACTCCCACTGCTTGGGAAATTTTTGGTCTCGTACACACCATCGCATACATCAAACTGCCAACAACACTTGAATATGGTAATTTGGTCATGTCCTCCATCTCAATAGGATATTTTGGACAATCATTCATAGAAAACTTCATCCCGTGCATCACAGGAACAACTAACTGTGTACAATCTACCATGTTGAATCTCTCCAACACTGAGTTCACATACTTTATCTGGATTAATGAGAGCTTTATGTTATCTTTATCTCTCATGATTTCTATTCCTAAAATGTAGCTAGTTGCACCTAGCTATTTCATTTCAAACTATGCTGACAACTGAAACTTCAAATCTAAAATCCTACTTTTACCATTCCCAATAAATAACATATCATTTACATATAGGATAATAATTGGAATGTGACCATTATCAGTTTTAAAGTATACACAATGGTCAAATTTAGATCTCTAAAATCCCAATGATAATACATAGGTATCGAACTTCTAATACCACATTCTAGGAGACTGTTTCAAACCATAAAGAGACTTCTTTAGTTTGCAAACCAAATTTTCTTTACCTTTTTCAACGAAATGCTCTGGTTGTGACATGTAAATCTCTTCCTCAAAATCACCATGAAGGAATTTTTCTTCACATCCATTTGTTCCACTTCTAATTCATATGCAACTGCAAGTGACAACAGAAGCGAGATAGATGTCAGCTTCGCTACAAGAGAGAATATCTCCCCATAATCATTTCCCTCCACCTGGGAAAGCCCCTTAGTGACCAACCATGCCTTATACTTCTCAACATTTCTATCAGGACCACGCTTTTTCTTGAAAGGCCATTTACAACCAACAAGTTTATGTCCAGTAGGAAAAGGTACCAAAACCCAAGTCTTGTTCTTCTTTAATGAAGTCATTTCCTCATCCATGGCTTGCATCAAAGAATATAAATCATTCATACCCATTTCCTTTCTAACTATCCTAGGCTCATCAGTGTTAGTAATCAATGTAAAGATGCAACTAGAATCCAATAACAAATAACTAAACCTTTTCAATTGCCGCCTAACTCATGTAGACCTCCTCAAAGACTGAGGTTGAGGCTCTCCTTCTTCAAAACTTTTAGAGCTACTTGAGCTCTCCTTGTCATCAGGTCTAACAAGAGTACTTGGTTCTTCTTTCTTTAGAGTAGGTGGAATCTGCACTACCTCCTTCTATTTCTCCTCTTTCTCTGGTTTTAGCTCAATAGCGGAAGGTTTCATCTCTCTTAATATAACACTTCTAATGTAGAGAACATTTTGAGCTTCTGGATCCCAAAGCTTGTACCCTTTCACACCGACACCATAGATAATAAAGATACACTTAATAGCCTTGTTCTCTAACTTAAACCTCTTCTCAATCAGAACATGAGTGTAAGCTTCACAACCAAATACTTTGACATGTCTCATCGAGCAATTTTTACTAGACACACCTCCATGGGTGTCTTTCCAACAAGCACTGATGGCGAGATCTATTGATCAAATAATATGTAGTGGCCATTGCTTCAGCTCAAAATTTATATTCATGGCAAGCACCACTCAACATACTCCTAGCCCTCTCCATCAATGTTCTGTTCATTCTCTTTGCAAATCCATTTTGTTGTGGAGTGTAGGGAGTTGTCTTACGTCTCTCAATCTCGTGCTCTTTACAAAACTTGTCAAACTCTACAAAAAAAACTCACCACCATTATCAAATCTCGAACATTTAATCTTTTTGCAAGTCTTATTTTCTACCAAGACCTTAAACTCCTTAAACTAACTAAAGACTTCAACTTTAATTTTGAGGAAATAGACCTTCTACTATAATCATCTATGAAAAAAATATATACAAATTTTCATAATGAAGGAACATTTACAGGACCAAAAACATCTAAATGAACATAGTCCAAAACCCCAGAAGACTTATGAGAACTAGAGTAAATAGAAACATGATTTTGTTTTCCACATACTCAATGTTCGCAAAACTCAAAATCAAGACTACAATCAACAAGGCTCTTATTTTTCAGGCTTCTAAGATCCTTCTCACCAATGTGACCAAATTGTTGGTACCATAGCATTTTCTTCTCTATAGGAAGCTTCATTTCCGTGGAATGAGCACCATTAGGTACCCAAAATGCATGACTGTTATATGTAGCTACAACATGCTTCTTCTCTATATAATCTGATGGTGAGGATGAAGAATCCAAAGATCTATTCTTCAATACATTAGAAGAACTATTGCACTGTATAGTGCATGCATCAACCTAAAACAAAGTGCCAATATGAACACCCTTAGTCAATAGCATAGCCCCTCTTTCATCTTACATCCTCCACCAGAGAAAATAACTTGCACTCCTAAATCATTCAATTTACTTATAGAAAGTAGGTTTCGTGCCAAACCTAGGATATGGAAGACACCATCAATCCCCTTCACTCTTCCATTAGGAAATTTGATGTTGACTTTCCACGACCACCAATCTTCAAGTGAGAGTCATCACCTAGGTACACCTCTCTACCATTGTACTCCTCATACTTCAAGAACCAATCTCTATGAGAAGTCATATGAAATGATGCACCCGCATCTATCAACCACACATCATCTAATGCATGGGCTGCCAAGGCTGCAATAAATGCTTCTCCATCATCTTGGGATGATTTCTCATATTCAAAATTGGAGAGACTTATTTTTCTTCTTCTTCTTCTTGCAATCTTTCCAAATGTGACCAGTTTTGCCACAATTCCAACATTTTTCCTTGGACTTCTTACCAGGAGACTTAGATCTCCCTAGAGACTTTGACTTAGATTTCTTGTCTTTCTTTTTGTTTCTCTCTTTTGGTTTTCCACAGACTACAAGGGCCTCCTTGGCCATCTCAGAAGACTTCCTTTGCATCTCTTTAGATAATAATGAGGCAAAAACCTCGTCCATCTTAAAGGTTGGAGTAGTGCTTCCATAGCCATTACCAAGTGATCCCAAGAGTCTAGCAACGAACATAAAAGGAGAATGCAATGACCTTGCTCATAAATCTTGTCTCCAATGGAACCCATTTGTGCAACTAACATGTTACATGCATTTAGATGATCTACTATGGACCCTCCATCTTCTATTTCCAAAGAATACATCTTCTTTCTTAGGAAAAGCTTGTTTACCAGGGATTTAGCCTGATAGACATCACCAAGCTTCTTCCACATAGAAGTAGAATTTTTCTCTTCATGGACAGTCAAGAGGATGAAATCAGCCAAATAGAGTCTAATAAGACCCTTGGCTTTCCTATCCATGAGATCCCAATCTTCTTGTTTCATGTCTGACAGTTTGCTTCTAGAAATAGTAGCCTATAGGTCACAGTCTATGAGCGTGTCTTCCATTTTGACTTTCTACAACTCAAAATTACCATCATTAAAATTTTCCATATCAATCCTCCTAGATGTTCCTGCTATCTCTTTCCTACAACAAGGTAATGAAACACACACTTCTGCAAAACTCCCACTGAAACAAAGATCAGCTCAAAAAACCCTTCTAACCCAACAAAAGGAACCAAGGCTATCTAAGATCTGATACCAACTAAAAGGAAGTCGGGTGAGTAGAAATAGATTCCTACACTAATCTGAGTAGGGGAGAGTTACAAAAAAATCATTTTAACACTTTATGCTATTACAATATGAGATACACATAAATAATGGAAATAGAATAGTAAGTACACAAATGCAATAATAGATATACATGGGGAAAACCCTTTCAAATAAAAAAACCCACCCTCCAAAAAGCACAATATGTTCTCTATTACTTTAAATAATGAATACAAGATATCACCAAGTACAAAGCTTCTTCAACAAGTGCCTTAACACGAACACCTATTTTTGAGTGATACTAGTAGCACTTTGTTACCTGCAAAAACTATGCATTCTACAACTCAAGGCACTCAATAAATAGAGTGATACAAGCTTCAAGAAGCATCTAGAAGGTGACGAGCATCCAAATCCACATGGCACAATATCCAATGCCTTAGACATGCATTTGGACACATGTACAATATTCCCTTACACCTCTTATAATGGTCAAACATGCAAATATTCTTCTTCCTAGCTTAGATGCCTAAAATATGCTAAAAATAACTTATGATAGATGCCTTACAAATGTCATAAATTTTCCATAGAATCTATCATAGGATTCGTAAGAGAAACTATCATAATAGACTAAAATTAGTCGATTCTCTTACATCTTGTCATAACCCATCTTAGGCACCAACTTTCTCTATGAATTCAAAGATGCCTTATGACACATCATAGAATCTATCATATGTCATAGATTCCAAAGTGGGATGCCTATTTCCACTTGGGATGATTATGTTTCATCTAGTCACTTCCAATGGGGATGCCACCCAACCAATGGGTCCCAATTTATGACATGACACCATAGGAAATTAAATAATACAAATAAATATATTAATACATCAAATTAAATCAATATTAGGACTCTAAGGTTGAGACACCTTAATCCTAACAATAAGGCCCCTGATCTAAATGGTTTCACTCTTCTTCAATATGTTAATCCTTTTGGGATATTGCAGCAAAGGATGTGGTGAATGCAACTAAGGAATTTTTTGACAGCAGGAATTTTCTAAAAGAGATAAACTCTACCTTTCTTGTTCTAGTGCCAAAGTATCGTGGTGCTAAAAATCTTTGGGGAATTCAAGCCTATTAGCCTTTGTAACTTGATTTATAATATTTTCTCAAAGGTCCTAACAATCAGATTGTAAAATATTCTTCCCCAATTAATCTCATGTCAACAAAATGGGTTTGTTCATGAAAGGAAGATTTTAGATTCCATAAAAAAAATTCATAAAATTATTCACTCTCTATTGGTGAATAAGAAGGTTGACTTCTTTTAAAAATTAGACTTAGTTAAAGCTTACGATCGGGTTAGTTCTAACATTTTTTAACTAATGTGTTGAGGATTTTTGGTTTTGGTAGTAAATTTTTTGACCTTATTGGCTAGCTTATCTCCACTCCTCAATTCTCTATGTTGGTTAATGGTTCTCCTTTTTTCTTTAACATTTCTAGAGGGATAAGACAAGGGGGTTTGATTTCTATATTTCTCTTTATCATTATTATGGAAGCTCTGGGCAAATGTATTCAATTTAATAGAGTTTCTCTAAATGGAGTTAGTCTATCATCTCTATGTCCTCCTTACTCCCATTAGCAATTTCTTGATGATACAATCATCATGGGGGATGATTTATTTAGGGAAGTTAGTAAGTTTAAATCCATTTTTTATGCTATGAGAAGAAATTTGGTCAACTTATTAGACTACCTAAAACTAAATTTTCTTCCTCAACACGCCTATCCAACTTCAGTTAAAGCTCATTGGTATTCTTAATTGTGAAGTGGGAAGCTTCCCCTTTTCTTATTTGGTTCTTTTTCTTTGTGTTAACAAGATAGCAAATTCATTCTAGTTAGGGATTCTTGATAGCATCAATTCTAAACTAGCAAGATGGAAGGGGTCTTTACTCAACCAAGTTGGTAAGGTTCAACTTATTAGAGCTACTGTTCAAAATTTACCAATCTATGATATAAGGTTACCTAAAGTTTTGGTTAAGTTTTTGGAGAAGTTTGATCAGATTTAGAAGAGATTCCTTTAGGTTGGTACTGAGGAAAGGAAAAGAATACCTTTGGTGGCTTGGGAGTAGGTGTGCAAACAGAAGAAGATGGGAGGTTTGGGTATTAGAAAAATTAGAGAATTCAACAATGCCTTTCTAGCTAAAAATGCATGGAGATTTTTTTTTATGATATTGATTGGTTTCCATCTTTAAAAAAAATCTTTTTTTCTGAGTAGAAAGAATTTAGGGAAATTTTGGATGTGGATCATCTTTTGAATGGTTCTTGTTTTTGGAAGAATATTATTCTTTCTAGGAAAATTATTCAAAATGGTTCACAATGGCTTCTTGGTAATGGAAGATAGATTAAGTTTTGGGATGATGTTTGGTGTGGAAAATTATTGCTCAAGGAACTTCATTGGGCTCTTCCTATGAAAGATTTGTATCAAAAAATTTGGTTGGTGGGTTGTTGATTATATTTAGGATGGGAAATGGACAAATATGACAACTGTTGACCCTTCTTTGGAAGAGCTTCAGCTTCTCATTTTTTGGATTCATATCCCTACATATCCAACAATTAATAAGTTAATTTGGCATCCCTCCTTGAATGGCATGTTCTCTATGGCTTCGGATTTTGATATGTTGCTAGAACAAAAAAATCCTCCTCCTTTTTGGTTCTCTCTTTGGAACCAATTGCTAATCCCTAAAATCATTATTTTATTTTGGATTATGGTCCAAAACAAAATTATTATTGCTGATAATTTAAGCAAAATGAGGTTCAGCTTTCCTAGTAGGTTTTCCCTTTGTGAATATAGCTTTGAAGATTCTTTTTACATATTCCTTAGTTGCAACTTCTCTCAGTCTATTTGGGGTCAGATTCTATCTCTTTGGAACTTAGTTTGGGTTTTCCCTAATTCCTTTGTTGAATTCTATGGAAAATGGATATGTCCTACTAATTCATTTCTTCAGTTGTTATGGTCTCTAACAACCCCACATGTTGCATGGGGTCTATGGAAAGAGAGAAATAATCATGTGTTTAGAGAGTCACATCTTAAGGAGGAAGGTATCTTAATTAAAATCTTAAGAGCTATAGAAAACATTGATTGGGGTATCAAAGAAGCAGGTGGAAGGATAGAAACTTATGATATTTGAGTATGAGTCTCAAGTTTCAGATAAGTGAAAACTCAATGTGGACATCTCTTTTCCTCTTAGGAACATGAAGTCATCTAGAGAGAAAGTGGTATGGAGGTGTCTACCTAAAGGGTGGATAAAAAATTAATTTTAATGGGGCGGCTAAAGGGAATCATGGGCTAGTTGGATGTGGGAAGTGTTAAGAGATGAGGATGGAAAGTTTGTTTCAGTGGTGGCACTTCCATTGGGAACTTAGAAAAATTACTATGTTGAAGCAGTGATCACTTATAATGGTATAAAACTTTTCTATAATAGAGGTTTTAAGAAAGTGTGGGTGGAAGGTGATTCATTAAACATTATAAGATGTCTTAATAATATGCATCCCCCTAGTTGGTATATTGATTTGTTTATTTTAAATTTATTAGGAATGCTCAATTCATTTGATGACATAAGGACTACTCATATCCTTCGTCAAGGTAATTATTTGGTATACTTATCTGCTAATGAAGTTGTGTGAAGGAAATCTTAAAAAATGCGGGATGGGTACTCTTCAATACCCATCAAATCTCTTACTATTCCTAATAATCATAGCCATCACATATACTGATAGAGGTTGTTACATGAATATAATTACACTCAGACATCTCACACACTTTTTGGGCAATCAAAGGCTCTCTTTCCCTTTTTTATTTTTTTTGGACTCTAGGAATAACATTTTGGGTTTGTATACCAATATATTTTTTGTTACCATGAGAGGAGACTAAGGTCATGTTTCTAAAACCCCTATCTTATGATTGGGTTTGCAACAACCCTAAAGTTTGGAGAATTATGGAGGAAGGGGGCTGACCCCCTACCTAGAAAGGCTCCATGGGCATGACCTAAAAGCCTCTAGGCTATTTTTCAAGGGTTGGATGAACAAAGTTTTGACTATGAATGGCAAGGAATTTGTAATAATAGAGGAGGTTATTGTGAAGATTACTGGGTTGTTGATGTAAGGAAGGAAGTTCTTTTTGTGATAGGAAAGCTAACAATGAATCACTTAACCAATTCTTCAATGGTGATGAATGAAAGAATCTTGTGAAATTGTCTTCTTGGGGATATGATCGGCTCTTTATAAAACCCATCTAGGTAGATGTTGTAGAGGTTATCATGAATTATATTACTCTGGATGGTAGGCACACAACTATCTTGGGTATTTATTTTACTTTCTTGAATCATTTTAGGCATAAGTTTTTGGTGTCTTTTCCTTATTTTCTCTTAGCTCTACTAGGATTTTCTACAAAAGAGCATATGAAAAACACAAAATTTCCAGTTTTGAATGAGGGTCTAATCCTCTTAGGCATGGAATATTTTAAGGCCTAAACCCCTGTGTTAAATATGAAGGGGAAGGGTGCTATCAAGAAAAAATAGAAGCCAATGATAGTGCACTATTCTAACATGAGTTCAAATTCCATGGAATATGAAGATGATGAAGATTGAAGGAACGAGGATGAAGGGGATGACTCGGTTAAAGTGCTCTTTACGCTTCCCTCAGATGGAGAGGAACAAAATAAAAGAAAGGAAGTTGAGAAGAAGAACTCTCTAAAGAAGAAAGAAAGAAGGTTATTTCCTAGTTGTGGGATCTCAAACAAGGGAGGAGGAGGAAGGATTCAAAAAAGGAAGGGTAAGAAAATCTCTAAGCCTTGTGGGGAAGCAGCTAGAAAAGGAAAGGAGAAAGTGGAAGATAGGATGGCCACGTTGTAGACCTTGAAGAAAGGCCCTTATAAGAAGAACACTGAGGTTGTTAATATCCCTCCTCTATTTGATGATTTTTTTTACCTACATGCTAATAGAGAAGAAATTTATGATGTCCTAGGATTGGCTAGGAGGGAGTGGCGATTCAATTCAAATTGGTGAAATGGTTTTTCTTATAGTTTAATAAAACCAATGTCAAATTTTTAGGTCTATAGGAAAAAATATCTAATAAGGAGTATGACTAATCTAGGACTATAAATAGGGAGTTGCAAAAAAAATTGGATGATGTTGAGGAAATTGTAAATGTATTAAAGAAGGATTATGAGAGTCGTATGCTTGATAAGGAAAAGAAAATATAGGATATTAATACTAATCACAAGAATATCCTAAAGATAAGTCACTATTTGATTAATAATAGTGTTGAAGGATTGAGGATCCTCATTGAGAAGCTCAAGGAGTTAAGGGAGGAACATATTACTTGAGAAGCCCTAGAGGATAGCAAAAAAAAAAGTAGGTTATAAAAGAAAAATGGAAGAAACAAGTGTCAGATGACATGAAGGGGCCTAGTTCTAGAACTCAAGGAAGCAAAAATAAATCCTTCAAGGAGTAGAAGAGAAAGCTACTAGAATTGGTCAATTTGCATCATAATTTCTACAACCAAGAGTTAGAGGTGGTTAATACCTTGAAAAATATGAACTAATCATGTTTTTGGTTGTTTTTTTTTTTTTGTTCTTGTTAGGTTGTTGGATGGTTTTGTCTTTCTATATTTGCAATGTTTTGATGTAAAGGGTTTTGGGTCCCTTCAAAACTTGTTTTTCATGCTAATAAAAAACAAGCTTAGTGAAAAAGAGATCACTCATACACAATCATGGGTATAGATAAATCATTTTATATCCCATAATGCCTAAAAATTGGGAAACAACGAGAAATAACTATAAATATATTTTGATTAATTTTGATGAAGTTGAACTAGTTTTTAAATAAATATAAACAAGAAATCCATGCATTAAACTTCGTAAAATTTATTACAAAAATCACTTAAGATATGTAGGAGCAGATTGACTTAGTATTTTGGGAATTTTATGTTGGCATGTTTATTGCTTTACATGAGTTATATTTGAAAATATTTTTTATAATAAAATTTATTATGTTAATGTAATATTTTTAGCCGATAGGCTACCTATAGTGTGAGGTTTCAACTTCAAACCTGTCTCACACAACCATACTACAAAATTTTCCTAGAAAATAGCTAATTGTTTCAGTCAAATGCAAACCTAAAAGTAAAAAAATTCAAATCTTATCAGTGCATTCAATTATATGGAATGTTTGTTAATCAAATAAATGCACTATGTAGATTTTTCTTGATGTTGTCACAACTACTTTGCAAAGTTTGATCAGCTGTCACATGTCACATTTAATAAGCTGTTAAAATATCCTACTTTGCAAATGTGTTTGATCAGCAGTTAATAAGTAAAATATTCATTCCCTAGTTGTTCTTAGATGTCCATTCAAATTAAATAAATTATATGAACTATTTGATAGGTAATAAATTTTCTTTCTACTGCATTTATTGTTGTTAGTAAATGCATTGATGCATACTGTTGTATATCACCACCCACTATCTCTACAAATAGATTGAATATTGTGAACAATACTACATAGATTCACCACTTTTGACAAAGAATACTGGAAGTAGATTGAGTATATTGTGCATAAGGCATACCATTAAAAGGAATTTTAATAATCCACATTATTCTCCTGCAAAATTTTCCCATTCTTTCTCTTTAATACTTATAGTTCTTAGTAAATTTTCATTGTTTGTAAAAAAAAATTACCTTCTTTAATCTGAATTCAAAAAAATTCTTGCAATAACCTCCATTTATATTAATTTAGTGTTGTCTAGTGCATGCCATGTTCAAGTTGGTTATTGTCTTCTAGGAATTCTTAGTCTTTTCTCTTCTTGGCACATTGTAATTTTGATTTTTCCTTCACATTGCTTATGACCATTTGGGTTGAGTCCCAATTTTCTTTATTCTACTTGGGTAATGGTTAAACAATATCAGCCATTACATCATCAAACATGGTTTGGTATCATTTTTCCATCCATTTTGTAGCTTAACCAGAATAAAAAAAATATAACACAAGATTTCTATAGGAAAAAGAATTTGTGTACCCTATTGTTCATTTTTTATGTCATGGTGGCTACATACTAGGAGATCCATTTTTAGATATAGTTAATAATTTGAATAAGAAAAGAAAATACTTTTTATTTAGCAAGAATTGGGTCATCTAGATTGGCTACCTTAAATTTCTAGCAACTATATCCTATGAACAATTACAAGAAAACAAAAATAAATTTACTCTAAACATGGAAATTACCTCATGATGAAATCTGAAAAGGTCTTTTCAAGCTGATTAGGTTTTAGATTGTGAAGATCCCCACCTGGGTGATACTCTCCAAGAAAATTGGTGATTTTTTCATTCTACACCACTCCCAACAATGTGGACAGAAATGGGTGGTGTAGTGAGGATGCAATTCCTATTTTAGTTTATGTCCTCCTTAAAATATCTTTTTCTCTATTAGTTATAGATTTCTTATGGCTTTGAGTGTCAGTTGTGCCTGTGCCTGAGCATTCTCTTTTAAAAATAAAAATATAGTCCCCATGCTTCCTCTTCCCAATACCTTCACACCCCTTAACTCTTCCAATGATATTCTCTCCACCTCCATCTTCCCTCAATACTCCCTCTCTCTAGTCACATCTAAACTAGGATTTTGTAGGATTTGGCCACAAAAAAAAAGATATAAAATTCCAAATCAAAATCTTGGAACGATTCTACAGATCTCCAAATTCTAGATCATGCCCATTATTAATATTTTGATGTAAAATAATCCTCTAGGCATTCTCACATGGTATTCATCCTCCTCATCATTAGATTTTTTTCTTTTGCACACAAAGATGTGCATATATTGACAAGTCAGGCTGATTTTTTGTAAAATTGTGGCATGCTAGTCAAGGTGTGTTGGCAATTTTAAACATGTGGTAGCACAGTCAAGGCACATGAACCATTTTTCAGTATGCCATGCAACCCAACCACAACCTATGTGCCCTCTTATAATTATCCTATAGTTATTAGATAATGCAGGTTGTGATGTTTTTTCATAGTTTTACTTCCTTTTCTTGGAAAAGCACACTACAATCTTTTGAATGTGTACTTTTTCCATTGGTCAATGATGTCGATGAGGAAAAATGGGAAAATTTTGTAGGAAAATTATTATGAAACCAAAACCAAAATGCAAGCTCCTTCAATTTAATTGCAATCAAGGGAAAATTAAACCAAAAACTAATCCCTAGGGTGGGAGGGAGGATTAATTGATTTATAATAATATAAAACACAAAAAATAGCTAAAAAGGACATAAAACATCTACCAATTACTTAAAATAATTATCTCATTTAAGTAACATAATTTGTTGTACAATGATTTGATCTAGGGATTGCTTTTGTGTTTATTGAATAAAGAAGCTCTTCCTTTGTTTTACAATATTCAATTTTACAATTCTCTTAGGAAGAGTTCTTACACCTCAAAACTATCCCAAATCCCCAAATACATAGCAATGGTGTACTTTAAAAATAGGTTAAAATAAAATAAATATCTTTAATAATAATTGCCTTATTTTGGGAACAAAAGTTAACAGCGGTTAATAATTTCTAGGAATCATCTACTTGTTGGCCTCTTCCTTGAAACCTCTATAGGAATTAACCATCCTCCAACTATTTTTTGTAAGTATTGCTTGACACTTTGTATTGACCAGATTCTTAACCCTCTCCCACAACTTTTGTTGTATCTTGAAATGTCCATTCTTCACCCTTTATAAAAAGGTTAATTCCATTCTCTCGATACTTATTTTTATTGGTGAACCTAATTATTGACCTCAACAACTTCCTATGTTCTCATTTTATCATCTAGAAACTCATCATTCAGAAGATTGTGTCCAATATTTAATGGCTTGTAAAAATAAATCAATAAGAAACCATCTATAGAAATTGAAAGCAAAGCTAAGACAGGCGAGCAAATGTGAACAATGCATAATCCCAGTTTAGAGTAAGTCCTATGTTTAGGAGTTTTTGTTTTTTATATATATAATTTCCTCTCTCATAGGGACCATGATAAGCTCCAATTTAGAGTGGTATACTACAATAATATTATGGATTACTACATGATGCATAATTTTGTATTGTATTTTAAAATTTGATCCATGTGTGATCTATTATTGATTTGGAGAGTCCACAAAATTATTTATAGAGATCATATCTAAATGTAAAATTTCCTTGAAATTAACATATATAATTCATTTTTTTTTGTGTTATAGCCCTAGGCTTGTATTTACATCTTCTACTCAGTTTCAAAGTGACTACGCACATCCCAATGTCTACATGATGTAAATTAGTTATGCATACCCTTAATGCCCTACTACCAATTTTTTTCTATTCTTGGATAGTTGCATGGTGTTTGTAACCCATTGTGTGCAACGCTTCACAATGTAATCATTTTAGCTAGGAAAAAAATGAAAAAAACCCTATAATCTATTAAAGAAAACCTAATGACCCACCATATCCACCATCTCTGAAACAAGAACTAGAATTTACCCTTGTTAAAGAGAACTACAATGATACTTCCTTCAAACAACCATTGCACATGATCAGACAAGGAACAACGGGTATAGGAAAATGTTATCTAATACATTGCATTAGACATGTACTTAGTAGATTAAAGCATCAAAACAATATAACCCTCTCCTTGTAGTTGCTCCTATAGGAATAGTTGCATTCAACATACATGCATCGATTATACATTTAGGCCTTAAGATTCCAATAAAAGAAATGCAACCATCAAAGGGTCATTCACTTACAATTTTTCAAGAAAACATGAGACACATAAAGTACATACTTGTCGATGAGATGAGTTTTATAGGACCAAAGTAACTATTGAAAATAGATAGTAGGTTACATGAAGCTTTCCCCCAACAAAAACACATTTTATTTGGTGGGACATCTATCATTCTTGTAGGTGATTTGGCACATTTACCACCTATTATGGAAAAACCTATCTATGCATCACACTAACATTCCAAATTGCTATGGGAACAATTCACTACAATTGTTACATTGTAAATAATTTACCATCAATGTGGTGACACTAAGACCCAAATTAACTTATGCCACACATTACAAAACTTGTGTAATACAGAACTAATTGAACAAGACTAGGAATTACTAATAGAGTTGTATAGGAGCGAATTTACACCCCTTAAGCAAATTCCCCTTTCACATACCCTCACCTTAAAAAAATCAAATGCGAAGAAGAAATTCCACATCACCCACCTACCTTCCATCCACTTGGCATTTGTCCTATGTGTTAGTGAGAGAATATTTGTGAGGGGAAAATTCATGGTGTGCGGACGTCTATGTGTTGTGCTTCCATCCCTGACGGATTCCTACGTCTAGGGTTGGCAAAGGTGTTACACACCCGATTGGGGTCGAATTGTAACATCCCTCTTTGACCAACTGACCTGAAAATGCCTTATTCCTTCTCATCCCACCTTCAAAAACATTCATTCTCACTTTATTTCATCCTTTTTTTCACATCCTCTAGCAATCTTCTACACATTCTGAAGCAACATTCTAGCATTCCACTTTGAGCATCGCGGCAACTTTGAAGCTCCATCAACTCCACATTGCAAGTGTGAGGCAAGCCATAGAATTTGTGGGCTTGGAGTCTTGCGAGACCTCCCTTCATCACCATTGTGGCTATGGTGACTTTTCCAAATCCATACCTTGCATTCTCCTCCATTGGATAGTAAGCTTTTGGGTGGAGGTGGTAACGCTTCACTCCTCTCCTTTGTGACTTGATAAAGTAGCTTAGTATTATTTTGTATTGTTCATTGCAATATTCCTTCCTTTCTACTTTCTTTACCGCATATTCTACTGTGTTTCTTTTTGGTTGTCCATGGACATGGAAACACCAAAATAGGGGTCTGACTGAGGCATGCCCCTATATAGCCCTAATAATTTTCCCTCTTTCATGTGTGTAGGTGGATGTACATGTGGAGCTAGCTGAAAAATCAGTGCTTTTGTGAGATTATCTTCATTACCTTAGCTTTCATTTACTTGCTTTATCATCTCCGTCTCCATTTCTCATACTTTCTTATTCTATTTACTTTGTTAAAATCAACTAGCTAGGCTATCAATTAGTTTTTAGGTAGTTTGTACTATAATTTGTATTTTTTGGCCATAGGCACACCAGCACTTGAGAGACACCAGCACGTCACACTATCATCCCATAACCATGCTACCATCCTTAGATAAAGAGTTGTTTGAGGTAGTACCAACTCCAAAAATTAGCTCGCCTAGCCTAAACCTGAACTCTAGGTCTAAAGAGTGACAGAAGTACTACATAGTGCTCTTCATTCTCGATCCTCACCCCAAGACATTCTTTAGAGTGAGGTAAGTTAGGGCAGCCTTTCACTCTTGGATCTCTGTCACCTAGAGCTTTGATGTGGTTGGTCCCCCTCTCCTACATTTTTGGTGAACTCGACGTGAACAACATCTACCCATTTTTCTGTGTTGAGGCTTGTCCCTCGTGCCTTGAGATTGTTGTAACCTTGAGTGTTGTGAAGGTTTATGAGCATCACAACCCAGTCCACAACTTTTGGGTATGTTGTTAGATGAAGCATGTGACACTTACCGATGGAGAAGATGAAGGTCACTTCTAGTTTCACCTCCAGTTTCTCCTCTAGTTTAGCTAATGAATTTACTGTTGGATTTTCTACAGGCTTCACTAATGAGATGGGTTTCATAGATAAAACCACTCACATTCCTACTCCTCTAGCATCTCCTACATCTTCATCTGTGGATGAGGATGAGGATGTGCATGTCCCTGCAAAAAATATTTTGGCATTGGATAACAAGTTACTAGACCTTGTGCACCATTAGGAGAAAGCACCAAACATGGAGAGAGATGCTAGGCTTATTAGCGAATTGAGACATTTGTTGGGAAAGGATCGGAAGGAGTAGAATTCTTATGTGGCCTTTCCGATCTAACTGAAGCTTATGTCCCTTTGTATAGGCCTAGATCGGGTATCACCCGAGAAGTGTTTGATACTTATGAAAGACAAATAGGTGTTTCAATGCCTACCACATATATATGCATGGTCGAATCAGGGCCCTCAATTAGTGTCTCTTTTTCTTCTCAAAATCCCCCCACTATCAAGGTGAGTAAGACGCCCCTTGGGTTCAGTTTTTGTATATGAAAAATTTGGATAAAATAAAAATGATAAAACAATAACATGCATTACCTAATCCAAATCTTCAATACCTCAAACAAACGCAATGAATACCAAATTTTGAAAATTGAGGTGTTTATGTAGCTTAATACTTTGTAAAACTTTATGATTGCTGATCTAAATATGTATTCTTTGTTACATATTCTTTGTCGGTGATTATCTAATTAATTCATTTTATCATTTGTAGAATGAAGACAAAAGTTGTAGAAGAATTAGACGGGATATTAGAAAGATTACACAAGCATATACCAAGGAGAAACCCTTTCGGGAAAAAACTCCACCAAGAATTAATGTATTATTCAATCTCTAAAGTAGATTACAATATCTCCAATTCTTGCTTGAGAATGCTTCTTTTTCCTTCACCAAATCTTCTTCACAACTTGCAATAAAACTAATACAAACTCTCTTCAACTTGCTTGAGATATATAGGCAATAAACAACTATGTAAACTCCAAAAGAGTTACAATTACAAAGCTCAATCCCTATCTCCTAAAAGGTACACCTATCTCTTCCAAGTAGAGTTTGACTATGAAGAATAATGCCAAATCATCACCTTCATCCATTTGGGTGTCCCAAACTGAAGTAGTAACTCAAACTTTATTCCGTAAATATCTTCAAGGCTTTATCCTCAAAATAGGTGCCCAAGAGTGGGTCCAAGTCATTCTCTATTAACTAAAACATCTCTCTCCACCATTCATGCAAGAATGGTCATCCCCTGTTAACTGAAGGAAGTCACTTGTTATCTGTCATGCAACTCAAGTCATTATTCATGCATTCCAAGATAATTGAAGTCAACTAGCATTCAACTAAAACTAATTGAAGATAACTAAACCATAATTGAACTAAACTAAACTAAACTAAACTGATTCTAAACTAAACTAAACTGAATTGATCTAAACTGAACTGATTTGAACTGAACTAAACTGAACTTCATGCATGTAAACATCAAACCCTAACTCTTAGGATCTTTACATGCATTCAGAAGTGTTATCTTTTACTCCAAACAGTTAACTTAACTCAAGGTGGGTTTCACCTTCCATGTGGGTGCCCCATGTGCTCCTATTATTTAGGAACTCATCGTGGATGCCCTCACATGCTCCTATCATTTAGAATTAATTATAAATGTCAATTAACATGATTATTTCATCCAAAATTAATCTCTCTCTAATCCTAGTGTTTGAGAACACTTTCCAAGGACTTAGGAGACACATGAAATAAATAATGTTTAGGATTGCAATTAAATGGCATCCTATTTCCAACAAGATGAACTATTCCATTAACTTGATGTGTTGGTTGCTCAATTCAGCAGCATAACATTGAGAGGGAGATGATAGATGAATGATGATAGATAGAAATGGATGAATGATTCAAGAATGATTTTGGCAACATAAGGATACTTGAAGAATCAACCCCCCAAATGGCTTATGAGAGGGTTAATTTATAGGCAAGGTCTGATTTGGATTGATGGTTGAGATTAGATGTCAATAAGATGTCTTAATCAATGGCCAAGATTGAAAGTTGTAGTATGAAATAGGGTTAGGTAAAAATTAGGGCAATGATAAGGATTAATGGCCAAGATTGAATTATAAGATAATTCAATCAAGGGTGGAAAATGAATGAGACAAGAGAAGATAAGAATGGCACAGATAATGAGGTTGGCATAGAAAAAGAGGTTGTTGAAGAAAATTATTTAATTTGGGAGGGAAGGTGAATAATTAAATAATAAAAGAATTATTTAATTATAAAAGACATGTGACATATTGACTTTTAAATTAAATAATAATTTAATTCAAAAGTGGATTGAAAATGACAAATTAGTAAATAATTAAATAAATAAAACAATTATTTATTTATAGAAGAAGAGAATAATGAATAATTAAATAATTAAAACAATTATTTAATTATAGTAGAAAAATGATAATAATTAAATAAATATGCATTTATTTAATTATAGAAGGGAAGGGGCTAATTAGTGGCGTAATTAAACAAACAAAATTTATTTAATTAATCAAGGGAAGAATAAAGGAAAAAAAGAATTAATTAAATAATTAAGAATTATTTAATTAATAGAGGAATTGGACCTTAAAAGATAATTAAATAATTAAAATTATTTAATTATGCAAGTAGGAGGAATTGATATGAAAAGGTGGATTCATAGGCAAAGGACAATTTTCAACATCTACATTTTTCCCCTCTTTGAGATGATGTTCGAGATGATGAACTAGTAACATCATTTCAAAGAAGCTAAGGTATGGATAGAGGAAAATGGATGATGATAGAAAGATAGGATGATGATGAAATAAGAGTGGGATGATGATGATAATATAAGAATAGGATGATGATGGGATGATGATGCCCCCTCGAGAGGATATGCAAGTTGGACAAACATGGGTATTCTCTTGAAATGAAATGATAAGGAGGGACAAGGTGAATGATGAAAGATAGGAAGTGGATGGAGGAGATGAATGATGCGTTATGCTACAAGAAAGTGAGCAACCATGATGTTTGATGTAACAATAGACATGATGCACCAAGGTATAAGGACCAAGGTGACGACGTGCCTCATGCCCCAGCATAATACAACCTTGTCTAAATACAAGATATGAATATTAGCTAGAATAATTCGAATTTGATGCAAATGCAAGATAAAAATGATAACACACACAAGCAAGCAAGAAAGAATGCACAAATGATACAAAAACAAACAAGGTATTGCCCCTGTCAAGCTGTAAACCGGTGAGTAATTGATTGATTGATGATGATAGTGTTGTCATTGTGAGGAACGACATATCCCTAGATCAACACAAGGATGTTGATAATTGATTTATTGACTTTGATTTATTGGGTTTACAACAAGATTAGGATCAAGACCAAAGGATGTGCTTGGATGATTTGGAAAGATTGATCAATTTGATTGGTATGGATTAAGGATTGACTTGCATTTAGATTATTGCTTGGAATGATTGAAGATATTGATTTGAGTTGAAGAAGTGGTTTGGAATGATATGATGATTGATTTGATGATTTGATTGGATGGAAGCATGTGATGAATTGAATAGAAGAATTGGAATGATTTGATTAGAGGATTGATTCATTGATAATTTGAAGATTGATTTGAAGGAGTTGAATTGATGCATTGAATTGTTTTGAAGAATTGATTGGAAGAAGTAATTTGGTTTAATTTTATTGCTTGATTTTTTTATGGATATTTGACTTTTTTGTCTTTTTCTAGGACCTTTTTCCATTTTTTTTTTGGGATATTTTGATTTATTTATTTTTGGATTTTTGAAGGTTTTATCATTTTTTGGTTTTTGAGATGTTTTGATTTTGGATTTTGAAATGTTTTGATTTTTTAAAATTTTTGAAATGTTTTGATTTTTTTTTATTTTTGAAATTTTTCATTTTTTTTTGGATTTTTTCAAGACTTTTTTGAAATGTTTTGAGATGTCAATGGATGATAATTTGGGTAGCCTTTGTGCTAGATACCAATGAAAAGGGAAAACCAAGTCTAGGTGCAAGGAGATAGATGGGATTGATGGATGAAAGGGTGGGTGATAGGATAAGGGATAAAAGGTTAATGATAGATTAATGGATAAATGGATAGGTCATAGTGAATTGAATGCATGTATGCATCATAAGAGAGCAAAGATGTGATCTCCAAAGACTATGTTGCATAGGAATAACATACCCCATTATAGGTACAATACTTAGGATTTTTCATGACAAAGCTTATGACAATAAGATAATGATAGGCTTTTTTGGAAGGATGAGGTACATAAAAAGATATCCAAATCATGTTTCAACACTTTACCCCTATATCTTCATCAAGATCAAAAGGATAAAGGTGGATAAGTGGACCCAATATGATAGGTATGTATGATGGATAAAGATGGTAGGTAGAATGGAAATGATATGACATGAAAATGATGGTTGGATAGATAAGACATTGTGCCCCCAAGTGTAAGTTACATAGAAGATCAACCTACACATGACACCTATTTGCCAATTTTTCATCATGGTACTTATCCAGGGCACCTATTTACCAGGTTTTCACCATTGGACAAAGGGATTTCTCTTTACTTTTTTTTGTTTTTGTTTTTTTTACATTTTTACTTTTTTGGATACGAGAAGGGGAATATGGATAGGAGGGACTCAAGTTTCTAGTTCCATGAAAGGTAGTAGTCCCACTAGAGATGGATGTTATCACATGGACCATGTCAAATGTCATTATGTTCATAGATGTTGGTAAAGGATGACAAGGAAGGGAGATGGAGTAGGTAGATGATGGATTATGATGTGGATTATGGAGGGAAATAGTGGATTATGATGTGGATTATGTAGGGAAGATGATAGGGATTATATGGGACTTATGCAAAAGATGAATGGGGAGGATTAGCCAAAAGAATGGACCCTAGGAAGGTGGTGGGGGAGAAATGTAGGATAATGAGTGAAGGGTGAGGGGATAGAGGTATGTGGAATTGTTGGGAAATGGAAGGGAACCATGACCAATGGTTGCACACACTATGATAAACTTTGAATATTTTGATGTGAACGGGGTGTAGGAAGCAATGGGGATGTTTTCTTAGGAGGTAGTGGATGTAGTGCTTTGGTGCCCACATAGACCTAATATTGTTATGATTTTTGTTTTTCTTGTGGGATTTTTAGAATTTTTGCATGAAGTGGGAATTTTGGATGGAAGGGGATGGTTGGGATTTTTGAGATGAGGATGCCTCATTAGAATCAATTTGTTTTTGCTTAGGGACCCAAACCATTTTTCTTTTGGACTTTTCTTTTGGAGGTATGGGCTTATATAGCTTTTTGGATGTATTTTTTTTAACTTTTTACATTGATGTCCTAAGGAATGAGGATCCTTAGGATTTTTTACTTTATAGGTAGAGGAACTGATTTTTTTGCTTTTGAATCCTATGGGTATGGTGGAATGAGTGGAAGCTTCGTGTTTATACAATGTGTGAATTTTTTGGTCATGATTAGGAATGTTAGGGTATTTATGGATAAATGGATAAGAGGATTAGATGGCAGGGATATTAGGTGTTGGGAGTAAGAAAGGTGGATTATATAGGGGGATGTTAGGATTTGGAAGCAATGGTGGAAAATTGGATGGTGGAAGGTGTATGGTCACATGTTTTTGACATTTGTAGGATGATGGAGGAGGGATGGCAACATATGTTTTAGGTGTATGATAGGATTCATGATGGAAAGTGGACTTAGGATGCATGGAGGAAATACCAACATATTTATATTGGTGTCCTTGGGGTGTATATCCAAGGCCATAAGAGTGTGGAGAGACTTTTACATGGATGGGATCCAAAATATCTTGTTCATGAAGGTCTAAACCTTTACCTTGGTGTTTCATGTTTTGGATTATGCAATGGACAATGGGACTAGGTGTAGGTAGAGCACTAGACATAATTTCCTTATTGGATGGAGAAAATGAAGCAAGGGAAGATAATGGTTGTTGTTCTAAGGAGGAACATTCTTAAATGAGGGTGGAAATACCAATAGGATATGATGGAGTACTTGCAATGGGGTCAATAGTGGGTGATGGAGGATCATTAGGATCTTGATTAGCATTGTGTTCACTTAGATCTGAGGTATTTATTTGATCTTCTATGTGTGCTTGGGAGGCATATGTCTCATCAAGGGAAGTGGATGTTGATGGATCATGGATAAGACTAGGTGAAGGTGCATTTGGAATATCTTGCTCATGGATGTGTATAGGATCAAGTTGCTCATGGATAGGCTCTTCATCATTATGGATATCATCTTGATCATAGCAAAGATATATATTATGGATAGGTTGGATGAAAGTGGTTTGATCTTGATTTGGATTAGGGTTTGATGTTTCCACATGCTTAGGATTAGGCTCTTGAAATACCTCGTGGGTTGCTTGAATGGAAGTGGAATGGGATGACTCCTGAATAGGCTCAACATGTTCTAGATTGTCAACAACATGGAGACATGATGGAGGTTGACTTGGGCTCAATGGGGGAGACTCTTGAATAGGCTCAAGGGGGAGATTACATGAAGGGGTTGTAAGAATGGGAATGGTGTTTGAAGACTCTTTGGTAGGTTCAAACATATGAGTTGGATGACATGGTGATGTTTGATTCCTTGCTAGTAGCCCTTGCGTCACATATGTTGTAGGTGGATGGGTGGATTTGGGTAATTCCTTAGGTTTTCTCTTGAAATTATTGAATTAAGAGCGTAGAGATGATGGAGGATTAGATGATGGTGAGGTTAATGAAGAGTTTGATGGGTTAGAAGGTGGAGGCCAATGGATTAGGACTAGGACATGGTGGCTTTGGGATAGGCATTTGATTGGATGGTGGTATGATAAAGTTATAGGGTGCATGAACTAGATTGGTGTTCCCCTTGTCAAATGGAACATGAGAATTGAAAGGCTCTTGATTTTTTTTCCAAGGTGGAATTATGATGCAAGGATAGGTGGTTTTTAACCGCAACAACACAAATCAAGTTAGATTAATCAACAAACTGATTCTCAAACCCTTACAATACACCTTTCTCAATATGACTCTACCTTTGCCAATTAGGTTTGTAGACCCAATTTATCCAGATCTTCTCTTCAAGGAACCTTTCCCCACTCAAACCATTAACATTTCCTAACACCCTTCAAGGTCATCCATAACATATCCCAAAACCAACATAGACTCCCTTTAAACAACTCACTCAAAACCTTGTAATCACACTGACCTAGTAGCCCAAATAGGTCACTTTTCCAAAGGAAGTGCCCTTGAATCACACCAAAAACTTTGAATAACCTCTTATACCTCTTAGAAAAGCATCAAAAAACCAAATTCAACAAGTTTTAGGACTCCAAACTCTCATTTACCCACTGATCTAGAAAACCCTTAATTTCCACCATCAAAGGGTAGGGTTTATAAGTTATCTAGGTTCCCAACCACCTCCAAAACTTGTTATTATGTTTTTACAAACACATAACACACTCACTTGGCCTTCTCTCACATCACTTCTTCAAACTCACTCATTAAACCATCAATTTCACACCCTAAATCACTGGTTTTTCCTCAAGATAGTCAACAAAACCCCACAAAATCCTTCATACAACCCAAACCAACTATCCTAGCATCCTATTTCTAAAAAATTATGCCCATTCCACTTATTTTTAGTGGTTACAGTACATGGAATGGGCTTATTCCATGTTTTAAGGCTTCAAAGCCTTACAACTGCACTTGCAAGCCCGGTTATTGAAATTTAACAATAAATCTCCTCAAATTCAATAAAAAACCACCAATATAGTTTCAAATAGAATCCAATACAAATATAAATTTATTTCTAGAGATATTAGCTCAATATGCAACTGTACAGTCAAGTACAAGTCTTCACTTTTAAAGATTTCAAATAAAAATACAGAATTTTTGATAAATATGGGAGCTCTGTTGGAAAACGTTCAATACAAATTCTCTAACCTCTTTCCTCGAGGTTCCTCAGCATTTTTTTAAAAAATTAAAATCATCCCAATAAACTTCCTTTTGGGCTCTAATGACCATTGGTCTTCCCCTAAGTGCAACTTTCACAACTTTTCATTTTTGTATTGACAACTTTTGTCAATTTTGTCCATTTTGCAATTTTAACCTCCAAACCCCCTAAAGACCACAAAAAAGACTCAATACTATATCTAATGGTCCAATAGGACCTTATTTATCAAAAAAAAAGACCTCACACACTAAACCCTTCATAAATCCTTAATTACATATTTTTCAATTTATGCACCATTTGATAACATTTCATCATTGCTCTACAAAAATGACCTCTAAATACATTATAATGGTCTATTAGACCTTATTGACACACTCCGTGACCTCAAACTCCTAGATCAACCTATCTTCAATCAAACTCAAACAAATTCAGATGAAAAGTGATTGTGCCCCTGCACCAACTTAGGCTCCTATGTTCTTGTTGTGATATGGGTGGGTATGTTGATGTGGCATTGGCATGATAGGTAGGTGGGTTTGGTTGGCATGATGATGAAGGTGACACATAGGATTGTGGTTGAATGTGTTGAGGTTGTAATGGTGTTTGGACTTGTGATAATGATGGAGGGGTTGCTTAGGATAATGGTTGTTGAAAGGTGGATTGATATGGATAAGGGTTGACATTAGAAGAGGTGTGATAGGTTGATGAAGGGGAAACATGATATGTGGATGGATGAGGTAGATATGATGATATAAGTGACACATAGGATTGAGGTGAAATTTGTTGATGTGATGATTGGACTTGATGATGTGCTTGTTGGATTTGACAAGTGGCCATGAGGTATTGGGCGTGTGCTATGAGTTGTTGCATTTGAGGTGATTGGTTTTTTTGAAGTTGAAATCGTTGGATGAGGTCTTGGAGCCCATGTATAATTTGTTGGTCTAAGGGTTGTGGTGCTTGATAAAGTGATTGGAGGAGGTTTTGGAATCAGGGTACTAGGTCTTCTAATGCTGGCATGGTGTAAAATGATGTTGATTAGATTAAATAGATGATGATGATTAGGATATGATGTGGAATGACAAGATTGGATGATGTGGCAAGTATTTATTGGAAGTTTGACTTGGGAAATATCAAACACAAGATCTCGCACGTAAATGCATGAACACACACACCAAACACAATGATAAATTTTTATTTCAAGATTAAATGTTATGATTAAGCAAACACTTGAATACACAGCAACAATTCTAATGCTAGTCAAGTGGGTATGGTCAATTAGGTCTTGAGCTAGGATGCACAAGGTTGAATAGGGATGATTTGAAAGAAAAATCTTGCCACACAACTAGGAGAAAGGGGTAACCCACCCTTCACCTTGTGTGTATTTGGATTCACACCTTGATTTAGGTTGTCCCTTGGAAGGGTGCATACTCCAAGCAGGCCTCCTAAGAAGGGTATGACAAAAGCGAACCAATTGAGGTGTTTTGGAGGACACACACAATTGATTCACACTCACAGTTGTTAATTTCCCTTTAGAAAATCAAAATATGTGTAAGAAAATAAAGGAAGAACTTGTTATTTTTAACCCAAAGAAAAAACGTGTGATGGAAGAAAATGGTTCTTTTTAAGCCCAATTTCAAAGTGTGATTGCAAACAAGATGTTTGTTTTAAGCCCCAAATTGAAGTGCGTTGACAAGCAATGATTAGAGATGAAAGATGAAATGTGTGCACCTAGAATTTCATTAGCTTCAAATTTTTATCCACTTGATCCAATTTTTCCTTTGAAGTGTTTATTTTTCTACACATTCACAAAACCAACAACAAAGCCAAAACCCTAACAAGATAATTGATCACTAATATTAGAGGGTTAGCTAGTCAAAACAAATCTGATTTTTGGAAGTGTTATTTTCCATCAAAAATAAAAACACAAAAAATAGGCCCTTACTAAAATTTATAGAGCTTTCCAAAAATGTAAAGAAATCCAAAAAAATTGTTGTTTTGCACCCAAAATTATTTTTTTATGAAAAATCATGAAAAAATTATAAAAAATGCAAAACAAGTCAAAAAATTTTGATTTTTGGAATGATGACGCCTGGCATCATCACAAATTTATAGAAATTTTTTTGTGAAAATATCTAAAACTTTTTGTGAGATATAAGCAAATCTTTATAAAACACCTAATTTTCAAAGACTATTTTTTGTCTAATTATTTTTCATCCAAATTAAAAACATAAAGAACAGACCCCTACTAGAATTCAAAGAGCTTTCCATAAGTATAAAAATATCCAAAAAATGTGCTAATTTTTTCTCAAAATTGACTTTTCATGAAAAATAACAAAAAAAATATAAAATAAAATAAAATAAGCTCCAAAAAATCTGATTTTTATACTAGAAGCTCTTGATATTGTCCCCAACCTGTAATTTTTTTTTTGTGAAAATATCTACAGTCGTTTGAGAGATATGGTCAAATATTTGAAAACTAGGGTTTTGTCTCAAAATGATGCAAAATCTACAACAAAAAGCTAACAAAACCTACAACAAAAAGGATCCAACTCCAAAATTCCTCAAAATTTGCCAAAATATTGAGCTAAAAATTAGTTAGGGGGTTCACGTTAGGTTCACCAAAATGTATATGAAAAAATTGGATAAATAAAAATGATAAAACAATAACATGCATTACCTAATCCAAATCTTCAATACCTCAAATAGACGCAATGATGGATGAATTGTTCCATTGACTTGATATATTGGTTGCTCAATTCAACAACATAACATTGAGAGGGAGATGATAGATGAATGATGATAGATAGAAATGGATGAATGGTTCAAGAATGATTATGGCAGCATAAGGATACTTGAAGAATCAACCCCCCAAATGGCTTATGAGAGGGTTGATTTATAGGCAAGGTCTGATTTGGATTCATGGTTGAGATTGGATGTCAATAAGATGTCTTAATCAATGGTCAAGATTTAAAGTTGTAGTATGAAATAGGGTTAGGGAAAAATTAAGGCAATGATAAGGATTAATGACCAAGATTGAATTATAAGATAATTCAACCAAGGGTGGAAAATGAATGAGACAAGAGAAGATAAGAATGGCACGGATAATGAGGTTGGCACAAAAAAGAGAGGTTGTTGGAGAAAATTAAATAATTATAAAATTATTTAATTTGCGAGGGAAGGTGAATAGGGGAGAGGGCCCAATAGTGGTGTACCCTAATTGTATGGGTCTGCATAGCAATGAACATGTAACATTGACATTAAAAAATTATATCCCCAAGTGGTCAGAGACGTGGACAATTCAAATATTTCATTTCACCCGCATAGACCGAGAAAAAAGGTGTCATCAACATGCTTTTTGTTGAGGGGTCATAATAGACCCCCCAAAAAAGTTAGACCAATAGTGATGCATTAAGTCATGTTTTTTAGTGTGTCAATGTGGCATCATATGATTTGTTGCTTTTTGAATGTAATGTGCATATTTTGTTCAACTATTGGATCCTCTCTTACAATTACTAGTTCCATTCATTTTAAATATTGGGCTTTGAATGTACATGTACTATGACAACTATTGATGCTCGCACCACTATTGGTCCCTCTCTCCTAATTAAATAGTAAAAGCATTATTTAATTATAAAAGACATGTGACATGTTGACTTTTAAATTAAATAATAATTTAATTCAAAAGTGGATTGAAAATGACAAATTACTAAATAATTAAATAAATAAAATTTATTTAATTATAGAAGAAGAGGATAATGAATAATTAAATAATTAAAACAATTATTTAATTATAGTAGAAAAATGACAATAATTAAATAAATAAGCATTTATTTAATTATAGAAAGGAAGGGGCTAATTAGTGACGTAATTAAATAAACAAAATTTATTTAATTAATCAAGGGACTTGAATAAAGGAAAAAAAAGAATTAATTAAATAATTAAGAATTATTTATTTAATAGAGGAATAGGACCTTAAAAGATAATTAAATAATTAAAATTATTTGATTATGCAAGTAGAAGGAGGAATTGATATGAAAAGGTGGGTTCATAGGCGAAGGGCAATTTTCAATGTCTACAGTTTCATCCCTCCTACTGCCCCCAGCGGTAGAGGCTCTAGTGGAATGAGGGGCAACGGTTTTGGTAGCAGAGGTGGCACTGGAAAAGGTGGCTCTGGTGGAGGCCATGGAGGTAGCTTCGATAGTGGAGGTGGCTTCGATGGAGGCCCTACTAGTGGTGGTGGCTCCGACAGTGGTCACATTGGTGGCTCTAGAGGTGGCTCTGAAGGTGGTTCTAGTGGCAGTGGTTCTAAAGGCTCCACTAGTCCTTTGTCATCTACTAACCCTATTTTGAATGTCTTGCTTCAAAATATGGGTCATATGAAAAATGAGATGGTAAGTCTCTCTTAGGCCTTGGCCCAGCCTATTTTTCAACCCTTTTTCCAACATAGCCCATTGTCGATAACAATCCTAAGTACTCCTTTCCCACAAGGAATGGAGATCCCCAAATTTGAGAAATATGGTGGCAAAGGGGACCCACAAACGCATGTTTCTGCCTTTAATGACATGTGTACAGACTTCTTCCATCACGATGCGTTGATGGAAAAATTATTTCCTCAATCTCTTAAGGATACAGTGCTCGAGTGGTATTGTTCCTTACCTGACAATTCTATTTTCTCATTTGATCAATTTGTGAATCAGTTTCTCCAAAAATTCCAAGCCAACATCAGACCGAAGATGACCTTCTCAAATCTTATCTAATGCAAGCAAGGAGATAATGAGAAGATAAATGATTTCATAGCACGGTATCAAGTGTTCTTTTCTCATATCTCATACATGTTGCCTGATTCTGACGTGTAGAAGGTGTTCATAGGGAACTTGTAAAGACCATGGTAGGAAAAAAATTTCCTTATGAAATACCCCTCTTTCATGCATTTGTGTGTGGCATTATGGGAATATCAGCAGATGGTAGTTCAGTTCAGGGGATCCTCCTCACGCTCCCATTCAAAAGGAAAATCCATTGTATCAATCTCAAGGAAGGGAAAGGATGTCATGAATGTAGTAGCCACAACGAATGATAACGACCTCAGACGTGATAGAAAGTTCACAAAGTTAGCAATCTTATTCTTCAATCTTACAAAAATTGTTGAAGGATAAGATCATAACCTTGGAGAACCCTCGACCTCTCAAGGAACCCTACCCTGATTGGTATGATACAAATGCCTTATGTCAGTACCATCAAGTTAATGGAAATAATACCAAATGTTGTATGCACCTACGTCATGAGGTATAGGACTGCATCGAGGACGGTACTATTCGTCTCAATGGGAGTAAACAAAATGCAAATAAATCAGTGATGAAAGAAAATAGTGAGTTGTAGATATACATGGACCCTTTTTTGTCACATTTTACTAACTTAATTATCCATCCTTTCGACTCTACCATTTAGCCTGAGGTGTACGTTAGCATGGTCATAGTTACTCCTTCCATGCAACCTACGACTGGCTCACCATATGTGACATTCACCTCACAAGACCTACCTTTGAATAACAAACCCTCTCCCCTTTACAGTCTCATTCGCCTCAATGGGAACACTGTGACAGGGGTCTTAGTCGACCCCACAAGCCGAGTGAATGTTATTACAGAGAAGACGACGTGGTTGAATTCCTTACAAAGGCAGGAGTATGAGGAAACAAAATCTACCATTCATATGCATGATGGCCTCTCTCTCAAGCCATATGGCTTAATCACTCTTTTCATCCTAGTTGGACCTAGGGTCGTGAACACAACTTTCAATGTTATCCTAGAATCTAATTTGTTCACGGTGAAGTTATGCATACCTTAGCTAGCTTCCATGAATGAAATTGCTTCCTTCATTCATAAGTGTTTGAAATTCTCCCATGAAGGTGTTGAGCACATCGTGCATGACACTAGATACCATACATTGGTGTCCTGTGGGGGCTACTCATTGGATCATTTTTGGCCTACTTGATTGGTTTGCTTCCCCCAAGAATGGACCTACTTTATCAAAACTATGTGAAGTATAAGACCGAGGGCAAGGGATAGCCAAAATTGACCCTTCATGTGGTGCAACAGCAAGCTACCTCCCCTTCTCGAAAGGGAAAGGAGAGGCCTATTCATTCTTAGGGTGCCTCTTCTGCTCCTCTTTCTGAAGAAGAGTTTTGGATGAATACACATGGATTTTACATGAGAAGTTTGATGGTGTCTTCTTGGCGTAGAGATAAGATTAGGATATCGGATCTTCCTACTGCATCTCCTAGACCTTGGCCCTACCTGTACACTAGAAGGAAAGGTCCTCGTAAGGAATCCTCTATGTCTTAGCCTCCTCGATCTCCCACTGCTTCTACTCTTAAAGTAGTGAATAGGAAGAGGCTCACCATCGAGGTGTTAGAGCTGACTTAGTTTCTCAATCTCTTCCTCCTACTCCCATTTAGGAGTCTATCCCTCTTCTGGAGATGGCTATGACGGACACCCCTATGGTTGAGCAGGATCCTTCTATCCCTTTGTAGCTCCTAACCTCTAGCTCGAAGATTCGTAGAAATTTCCTTGTGCATGAGTGTAAGCACCAATGAAAGGCTCTAGCAGCTGAGTAGGCCACTTTGCAGAAAAAGGAAGAGGAGATGACTACCCCTGCTTCAAGGCCTCCTGATGCATCCTCCTCTCTCCTCCACTCTACTTCCATTCAATTGAGTTTAGTCTCGCTTCTGGCTGCTATTCTAAGTGTGAGTGCGTCTAACTCTAAAAAGGTGTAGGTGTTTATCCCCCCTTCAACTAAGTCATCCCTGCTGATGTCCCTTTCAAAAATCCAGCCATTTCCTAAACTCGTGGACATGTTGAATAACTCAATGGTGTCTGTCGTGATTCTCTCCTCCTCCTTTACACCTCTTGCCTCGTTTATGGGGAGTTCACACCCTCTAATGAAGCTAAAATCAGAGGTTAGTCCTTCTAGCAATGGAGGCTGTAAGAGGATCCCACCTTCTCCAAAGGGTGGTCCTATGCTAGTTTGTTATGTATTGTTGATGGAACAAAGTTCTAACTTCCCCTGATTCTATCACTACTCCCGAATCACTTGGTGAGCCAAGTAGTGAATCTCGGGTGTCATCCTCCCCATCCATTAAGGTATGACATAACACTTCTGGAAAGTGTGTGTTTAACTCTCTAGATGAAGTTTCAACCTTGTCAGCAATCTTCGTGAAGTCGTTGACCATAGCTCCACAAGAGCTGAGCAGAGAATACCTTACAAGGCCTTCTTCCTTAGCCCTTGTTACAGGAGGGTCGGAAGCTCCTCCCCTTAATATTCCACCACTACAGGCTCATCCGCCTTCCCCTTACAATGATCTATATTAAGAAGCGAATGACCTCTTGGTCGATGAGTGTTAGGGGGATGCCTCTTCTTTATCTTTATATTAGGAGTGTGTGTATTGTGATGTGTTCCCCCGTGCTTGTGTTATGTGTTCCTGGATGACCCTTGTCACCCTTGTTGGTGGTACTTGGATAAAGGAGTGATTTTTTGTCGTAAACCTTCTTCTATTTGTATCATCATTCTTCCTCTGTTATGTGTTTTGATTTTCGGCAAATTGGGGATGATGTAAAGCATTAGGGGTATTTAGGCTTCCCTTCCATGTTGATCCAATTTTTTATTTTTTCTTTATCTTCTAATGCATTCTTCACATGGTCTGATATAGTAGGTGGTTGATGGTAGTTCATTAATATACTATATATATATATATATATATATATATATTCATGAGTAGCTCTGACCTCAAAATATTAGATCACCCCTATGTCTCATGTTCATGTTGTTTCTCTTTCGCTCTTTTATCTTTATCCCTTCTTTTCTTGAGTTGTCCCTTGTATGTGTGACAACGTCACTTTCACAATGTTTTGATTTTCAGAAAATTCATTCATAGCCAATGAATCTTTTCTTGAAAATCCTTGCAACCTTTTTCAAAAATCACATTCTCAACTTGGACCCCTAACGGAACGTTTCTCCTTCATCATGGGTTCACAAAGAAATAACTTGAGAACTTTCCTTCGAGGTGGGAGAAGCGTTGACCTTCTCCTCACGAGTGGGCATCTTCTTCCTTTTGAATTCCTTGATGAAGTGAACAACTTTCAAAAGGATTCCTTGATGAAGAATTGATTTGAGGAAAAACATCTCTTTTTCACTTTCAAACAGTGCATCCCTTGAGTGGACCCCTTTTCTTTTGAAGGGTTCCCAAGACACCCCTTTGAAAGCCTTTCAATTTGTTGACTATCTGCTTGTTTTCCTGTCTGGCTTCTTTTTGTTAATTGGCATGTTTTATCTACGAATTAACATGTTTCTTTATAGGTGTGCTTGTGAAGCCGCTTTCCCATCTGACTCTATGAAGTCCTCTTACATCTGGGCTTCCTTCATGAGAGAGAACTTGGGGGTTGCCTTCTTGTAGGTCTATGGGCCTGTAAGGCACATACTTCACTGTGCTTCCTTCATGAGAGAGAACTTAGGGGTTGCCTTCTTGCAAGTCTTTAGGCCTGTGAGACGCTTTCATCCTATGGGAATTGTCCATCATTGGTCCAAGAGCCTTCGGTGTACTTTGTGCAACTTCATAGTTCTGTGAAGCTATGGAGTCCTTTTGTTCGAAACTCCCCAAGGAGAGTACATGTGGAGTCATTTTTCTACTCTGTGCTTTCGAGTTCACTAGATCACGGTCTGCTTCCTCGATGGTTCAGGTATACATTTCTAACCCTACTAACTCTTCAATCTACTTTATCGAATGCTCATTGATATGTGCACTCGCTAAAGAGGGGGAAAAATGTATAGGAGCAAATTTTCACCCCTTAAGAAAATTTCCCTTTCACATACCCTCACCTTAGAAAATCAAATCTGAAGACGAAATTCCACATCACCCACTTGTCTTCCATCCACTTGGTGTTTTTCCTATGTGTCAGTGAGAGAATATTTGTTGGTGTCAAATGTGTGGTGTACGGACGTTTGCGCATCACACTATCGTGCCTAATGAATTCTTGTGTTTGGAGTTGGCAGAGGTGTTACACACCTGATTGGGGCCGAATTGTAATGTCCCTCTTCGACCAACTGACCTGAAAATGCCTTATTCCTTCTCATCCCACCTTCAAAAATGTATTCATTATCACTTCATTTCATCCTTTTTTTCACATCCTCTAGCAATCTTCTACACATTCTCAAACAACATTCCAACATTCCATTGCGAGCATTGCAACAACTTTGAAGCTCCATCAACTCCACATTGCAAGTGTGAGGCAAGCCATAGAAGTTGTGGGCTTGGAGTCTTGCGATACCTCCCTTCATCACTGTTGCATTTGTGGTGACTTTTTCCAAGTCCATAACTTGCATTCTCCTCCATTGGATAGTGATATTTTGGGTGGAGGTGGTAACACTTCACTCCTCTCCTTTGTGATTTGATAGAGTAGCATAGTATTGTTTTGTAGTGTTCATTGCAATCATCCTTCCTTTCTACTTTCTTTATTGCATATTCTACTCTGTTGCTTTCTAGTTGTCCATGGAGGTGGAAACACCAAAACGGGGGTCTGACTAAGGCAAGCCCCTATAAAACCCCAACAATTTTCCCTCTTTTTGGTGTGTAGGTGGACGTACATGTGGAGCTAGTTGGTGAATCAACGCTTTTGTGAGATTATCTTCATTACCTTAGCTTTCATTTACTTGCTTTATCATCTCCGTCTCTATTTCTCATACTTTCTTATTCTATTTACTTTGTTAAAATCAACTAGCTAGGTTGCCAGTTAGTTTTTAGGCAATTTGTACTATACTTTGTGTTTTCTGGTCGTATGGACACCAGCACACCTAAGAGACGATAGTGTGTCATGCTGCCATCTCAGAACCGCACTGTCATCCTTGGACAAAGAGTTGTTTGAGGTACATTACCAACTCCAAAAACTTGGTCACCTAGCCTAAACTTGAACTCTGGGTCTGAAGAGTGACAGAAGTACTACATACTGCTCTTCATTCTCAATCCTCACCCCAAGACATCCTTTAGAGTGAGGTAAGTTAAGGTAGCCCTCCGCTCTTAGCTCTCCATGACTTGGAACTTTGACATGGTTGGTCCCCTTCTCTTACAAGAGCACACAAACAATTTAATATCAATTGGTGAAAAAAAAAATTAACCAGCCACTTCACCTATTCTCTACAAATGATTTAGTCATGACACACAACAAAAAAATTCTTAGACAACTAAATTTACCTATTGC
>VDFB02301696.1:0-44505 GCA_007258455.2 Sequoia sempervirens | reverse complement strand
AAGTACTAGACTTCTTTCTAAGTACACCACTCCACGGTGGATGACTGTGTGTCTGCCTCTGGGAGCCAAGGGGGTGAATATCCACCCTTGGGCTTAAGGGGAGGATGACTACGGGCCTCCTATGGTAGCCTTCTCCCCAACTTTTACATGGTTTGGTTATTGGGATAGACTTGAGGAGTTTCAATCACAAGAGGGATGGATAAGGATGGATAGGGAAAGCAGGTACAAGTGTATCCCTTGTAATGTCCCCATTTACGATGTCCTCTTTCAGTTTGGGTTGATTCTGATACACTTATTATTTTTAATAAGTGCTATTTTTAGCAGGGGGTCTGGTATTGTGCTTCAATCCTCGGTGAGTCCGTACGAGCACCTCTGTTTTCTCTCTGGCTCAAGATTTAGGGCACTACTTACTATTTTTAGGACTTTGTAAAAATAGTAAGCCAACTAGGGTAAGCGGAACCAGGTCTAGATGGTCACAACAGCACATATTCAGTTGGTATAAAGTTACTAAGGTTAAATCATTAAAATATTTGATTTATTCTTCGAAAAGTGGACATTAATAAAGTAACTTTATATTTTATTATTGTGGGTTAAAAAGGGGACAAAAAAAGGACCATGGCGCCTAGAGCAATAATTTGAAGTTGTTTTAAAACAATCATAACATTTTAAAATGCTTATTTAATCTTGGGTGCCCAAGCATGGAGGTGAATTAAAAATTAAAAGGGAAAAAAGCTAATGTTTGGAGGAGATGTATTTTAAATCAAAATTTAATTGCTTCAAAGTGGTGTTGGTTTTAGGGCAAGCCTTGGTAGCCCTAATTTCATGTTGAGACTTTTAAAAGTCTTTTTGAAACTTCATTTTTCCACAGATGATTTGACGACTTAGTGTGGTGCTGCTGGTTTGCTACCAGAGGATTGACAAATGGATTCGAGGACGAAAACCCTCGTTGTCTAAGACCAGTTTCAGCAGTGAGAGAGTTGCTCAAGCTGGTGAAGGGGTGATTTCATACAGAGGTCGCCATTGAGCTTCAAAGTTAAAGATTACAGTCTTTAGAAATGAAGATTTTATCATTTTGATGCAGGGATTGTTTGTTTTGACTTGTAATATCTTGGTATCGAGTTTGGTGAAGACAAGATGCATTTTGCTGATGAAGTTCATGATTTCTGGGCACTTTCAGTTTAAACCTGAACTTGAAGATTTGTTCATAACCTCAAAAAAGATTGAGAGTTCCAAATGGGTATTGTTTCATTTGAAAGCACTCACCAAGGCACCCCTACTAAGCTTTAGTTTGCATGTTTTAGAAGGTGATAGAATTTTTAAAGCCCAGATCGCCCCTAGGCTGCCAGGCGCCTTATTCTGGGTGACTTCTTTCAGTCTAGTTGGCCATTACAGTGAAGGGGGATTCAATCATTTGGAGTTTTCAGAAGGATGTCTTTGGCCAGAATTGCATCAAAGTATCCAGCATGCTAAGATTGCGAGAAAGTTCGTGTGTTCAACTCCAACAAATGCTATCAGCAAGCAACGAAAACAAAAAAATAAAAATAAAAATTGGGGGTCTTATATTACATCCCCTAAGCACGCCACCCCATATTGGATGACAGTGTGTCTACCTCTTGGGGCCAAGAGGGATAACACATCTGCTTGGGCTTAGATGGATAACTTCGCGTGGACTTATCATATTTCCCATCCAATTCCTATTATGATTGAACTTCCATGGATATGGTGTGGTTTGCATATACATTTGACATAGTTATGTAATTACACTGTTCAAATAGATTAAGACATTTATATATGTTTGATTATATGAATTATCTTCCAATACCATCTAACATGGCTGCAGGACCTAAACCAATTCACCTTTCTTAAAGCATCTAATTGGTAAGTTATAACCCTAACTACATTGATCTTGTGATTCTAGGGTAAGATTTAGGGCAATCCCAAAAGGGGGCATTACAGATTGACCAATACACAAGGCATGGTAAGTATTGGAAGATGCCACCTCACATACTCATACTTGCCATAGTGAGAAGGAAGAGGCCCAATGGAATAATCTAGAAACTAAATGTATACATAAGACGCAATCCTCCATTGTCGGCCATTACAACAAAACGTATACAAGTGTTTGTTTAACCAGCAACACCCACCAAATGGCATTTCTTGGGGTAATCTCTAAATTGTGTCTTAAAAGGTTTTCAAAACACAATTAGGCCTCTTACTGTTTACCATTCAATGGAACCTTAGGGAGGAATTCCTTGTTACATATCATAGGTATTGAGTGGATGCCAACATTTCTTCCATGTTCCTGGGTGTGCTACTGGACTTGGATGAGGATTAGGACACAGTGGGCACTGTTATCACCTGGAATATGCACCCTGTTGAATCTTGAATACAGCTATCCTGTGAAACATGGGATGACCTCTCGAGTTGTGGGACTCGCGAAACTGGAGATCAACCTCCGATTGAAGGGTGGCTTCCCCTTGGTAAATCACCTAAAAACTAACTCTAACCAAAGAACCTTGCTGGGAAAAGAAATGAGAAAGATCTGATAATTTAAATCTAAAACAGAAAATGAAGGTGATACACCAAATATAGCAAATTTCTACATCGTTTCAGCAACACAACTTATGAATCTCAATCTAAAGCTTCACACGGTAATTTGCAACAATATTTTGGAGGTAAACTTAGAACAGCAGCAATCAAGGAGTCATAGAACTCACAATAATACCTGCTTTTCTTTCATACACAGAGAAAATTGAAACAAATAGAGGCAAACATACTGATCTTTGATTCACTGAAGGCTACTACAATGACTGTTTTCTGGAAAGACAGTAAAATATTACATTGCAAGCATACAATCAACCATTATTTCAGAATGAAACAAGGTTGGAGATGCAATCAATGAAGAAAATTACAGAAGTAAAGACCTGATTTTGACTAAAAAAAATTAAAGGACTGAATGTCACTTTGTCACAATAAACTTTTCCAATCTTTTGCAACAAACATAGGCCTCCTATTTATAGATTTTTGAGAGCCTAAAATCAAAAGGTCATGTTGACTTTAGATATTTTTCCCATGAGTTGTCATCCTTATCCTTTGTGGATAAGATTTGCCTTTTTGCTTTATGAGTTGTCAATCTTATCCTCTATGGATAAGATTCACCTTTTTGCTTTATGAGTTATCAATCTTATCCTGAGTCGTCATCCTTATCCCTTGACTTTGACTTTGACTTTCTTTGACTTTCTAATGCTTTGCTGATTTTGCAGAAAATATTTTCCTTTTCTTTTTTGTTATGATTTTCCATTAAAAAACAGGTAATAGGCACCATGGCCAACATGATGATCAATAAGCACTTGCTCAGAGGTCTCAACAACACTCTTCAAGTTGTAGATCTCTGCTTGGGCCTGCCTTTGGGTAATGTGGCACCAGTAGCTAATGGGTCTTCGATAGTTCAGTGGAAGCCATTCATCCTTTCCAACCACCCACTGCTGGAACCCAGAAGGAAGCACAAGGCAAAGAAGGTGGTGGATTTCTTGAAATAGGTTGTGGGTCTCAGCAACCAAATAGGTATCAGATGGATGATCTCCTTGTTGACTGACAGCTCAGAGGATGAAGATAATTAGGTATTCAAGAAATTAGATTAATGAATATACTGCATAGGCTAGTTAATAGCTCATAAGCTTATGAAAATTCTGGGCATTTTGTGTACAAGCCCATGGACAGCTGGAATTTTGTTTACAGTCCAGTTAAAGTTGGAATACATTATATTATTTTATGTTTTAATGGAAAGGGAGCACTCCCCTAGATCGCAGTTTACCTAGCCAAAAACATTTGTCTGTATCATCATGAATATCCTACATGTACACTATACTGACTTCGAACATCATTGATAGCATGTGAGTTAGACTAAATGGGGTTCACATGCCAAGTTTTTAGGAAGTTGTATTTGCTTGTCCTTACCCACCAGCACACATTCTCATCCTTGTAAACCTATTTAACCTACACTACCAGAGAATGTAAAACACACAGTTCCATTGAGTTTTTGGAATGAGGGGAAGAGAGTACATGTTTTACCATTTTGGAGATGAGGAACCAAGGACCTAAATTTAGGCAAGACCCCCGGCAGCAGCACACATAACATATGATAATAATATATATTTTACTATAACATATATATATATATATTTTATTATGTTTAGATTATTATTTGAAGTTTCAAAAAGTTGTATAGACTATAGAGGGAAAGAAGCACCAAATATAAATAGAAAACTTGATCTTCATCCAAAATTAGCCTAAATCAATTAATTAAGTAGATATTAACTAATTGATTTAGTTGGAGGATTTGGGGGATAAAGCTAGACTTAATTAAGGTGGTAGATAAAGGTAAAGGATAAATAAATTAATTAATGGCTAGAATAAGGTAAGGTGAAGTGTAGTATAGCCCGTCTTTGATATGAAGTCACAATCGTAAAAAATGGTGTTGTATCAAAGAAGAATAAAACATAGTAGGTAGAAAGGGATGAGGATTAGTAGCATGATGCCCCAGAAATTCGAAGGATGAGGAGGGATGATGAAGGAGTTTTAGTATGCCCATTGAGAGGATAGGTGGGTTCAAAGAACACAAGTGTGCTCTCAAAATGGATGGGAGGATTGGAGGAAGAAGAACAAAAGGACATGGGAGAATATGGATGAAAAGCAGATAGGTATGGTGGAGAGATGGATAGAGAGGGAGGATGATGTTGCAATGGTATAAGCAACCTAGATTTGATATTGTACTTGATGTTATGCACCAAGGTATGTCATGACCCCAAAATTTTAACACCAAATATGAAATATTAAAATACAAATGACAAAATCCAAATATAAATATAAGCAATTACAATCTAAATATTATTATTATAATTATAATTTTCCTAGATAATATTATAATTATAATACAATTATCGAATGGATATAACTACTAGTTATAAATATCATAATAATAGAGATGATATTCACAAGAAAACAATATAAAATAATATTAATAAAATATATCAAACAAAAATAAAAAATAAATAAAATATATTAAAATCCTAAAGGCATCGATTCCTAAAAAGGCATATTGACAGCAGCAGTCAAACCTATCAAACAGGCCCGATTCCTAATAGGCAGCAATATACCAAAAGCAACTATATTTGAACTATAAATAAAGCAAATCTTATTACACTATGCATCAATTCCAATCAAACAATAAGGTAGTGATTACTAATAAACAACCTGATTGTTATCAATTACATCGGCCAGAATTATTAACTAGGAGACAGAGAATGATATCTAAAGGTTACAGGTCTCTCTGAAATGGCATTGGCAGCGATCATGACATGTGAGGAGAGACGTCTCTCCAAGGGGCGTGACACTTGAATGGTTAGCGGGCATATAAAGGCAAGAGACTCCCAAAACATAGAATAGGGGGGGAGGAAAAATAACAAGAAGGGATCGATTAGGATATAAAGAAGATATCTGCTGGTCATAAGAATTCTGTCTGTGCTGTAAGTTAAAATAATTGTGAACGAATAATCATGGGATATAATGTATTGTTTAATTATGATCTATAATCATAGTTGCCGGGAAACTCCATTTTGGGAACATAGACAACGTATCAGTCCCCGTACCCAAAATTTCCGGTGAATCATTTACATATAAAATAGCTGTCTCCTTATTCATTTAACTCACGTACCCTAATTTTATTGGCGTCCCCGTCCCCATACCAGTACCCGTACCCTGCGTCTCCCGGCAACTATGTCTATAATTCATATAAAGTGATTATGGGAAGATTGAAAACAGTTAAGGATGATTATATATAGATTAACATAGTATATATATATATATATATAGACATACGATGTACTAATATGCAATAATGATGCTTGCAGCAATTATTGAGCCTTATAATTATACAAAAATGAATGCATAGCTTTCCGAGTATTATTATTATCATCATTATGCTAGGAGTGGATCTTGATGTTGTCTTGAAGAAACAATGATATGTATAGATGCTATTATATTTTAATGCCTAAAGATAATCTGTGTGTTTGAAAACCTGCTCGGGGGGAAGGGCCTGAGAAAGTGGTGCGTGCCTAGAGACCCCACTTAAGATCCGCCCAATCCTAACGCAAGGATGGGCCATGGATGAGTGGAAATTCCACTTAAGATCCACCCAATCCGAAGGCAAGGATGGGCCATGGATGAGTGGAGGTCCCACTCAAAACCATCCGGACCAAGAAAGGGATGGACCATGGAGGGGTGGTAGTGCCTAGACCACTTGTGAGCTCTGCCGCTTCCACCAGTAGGCCAAGTGTCTTCCGAGGTGGCAACATGGTTGGGGAAAGCAAGTGCAAGTCGTCAACAGGGAGAGTTGTTATACAACCTCTTAGGCTAAGCAAACGGCTTCGGGCGAACCCATCCATGTTACCCCCTCTTAGTGCATAATAGTTGCATTTGTGATCAATCTATAAATATGATGCCATGTTGCTAATGCTAACCAGTGTGTATGTGCATGTGTGGAAATGTGGTTCATGTGGTGAATGCAGGTTCTAGTCCAAGGCTATTTCATTAAAGTGGACATTCATTTGAGAAGGCGAAACCCTAACCCTAGCTTGTGGAATTTGGGATCAATAGATAGATTTTAGGGCAAACCGAGACAGGGGTCATTACAAGGTATAAGGAACCAAGGTGACAATGTGCTAGGTACGTGATCAAAAAGGTCAAGTGAAAACATATATGCCTTATGACACCATGATATGGAAGACCATGATGCCCCTATGGCAACATGATGCAAAGACCATGATAAATGCAAACAATGATAACACACACAAGCAATAAGAAAGCATGCACGACAAGCCAAAAACAAACAAGGACTTTGCCACTAGTTAGGATGAAAACTGATTGATTGATGATGATGATAGAAATGTGTTTTTGTAGATAAAAGACCAAAGCTTGAACTTGTATTAATATAATATACAATGTACATAAGGCCAGCCATAAGGCAAAATGGCTGGTGCAACAGTGGAAGCTAAAAATAAACAGAGGTAAAGTCCAAAGAACCTCGAAGCAAAACAGGACACTGAAAATTCATATCATATTAACAGCCTCTACATGCAATAAGAGAAATTAAACAGCATTAACATTTTCATTATCATCTTGGCCCTCACCAAGAGCAGGGTTATCAGCATAAGAAAGTTAATGATAAGAAAAATGCATATCCAAAGGACTGGGAAGGATATATCCCTATGATGATAATTGGATTAAATTATATCAATGGATTATCAGCTAATCTGGATCAAAATGACACTTATTAAAAGAAAAGAAAACATGTAACTGCTCATGCAGGCACTCGTGACAAAATGAGTTTCGAAGGAAAAATCTGCAGAAGTATATTAGGTTGTGCACCTGATTTAAAGTCTCAGAATAGGGTAAATAAATTTTGATTATCAAATATTGCATGAGTGCAAATACAATGGAATGCCCTAGACAGATCAACAATTTATTTTGGGAAAAGCACGTGTTACATTGTTCTTCGCATGGCCTTGCAATGGTGCATTCAGATTTTGAAAACCAAAAATTTGCAATCAATACACCATCGTGCAGCTAGGGTGTCAGAAAATGGGATTTTTCCTTTTTGAAGTGAAAACTGCACCCATATGCTGAGCCCACACCATAACATTGACAACTGGAAAGTATAAAGAATAAAATCCCGCCTATACATAGTCACACACTTAGGGCCAACTGTTTTAGTTGACATAGAAAATTGCATGCCAACTTATTTTTATTTTTAGCCTGTCTGATATGTATGGTGGTCACACACCTGGTAAAGAGGGCCAACTAGGTTTTTTTAAAATCCCTCGCCATTTTGGGGGACATTGGGGTATCCCTCAGCCATTCCCAACAGAAGCAGATGTTCCCTGCTTCTGCAGGTCATCCTGGAAACATCCCCACTCTTGTGGCGGTGGTGGGCAAGCTGCAGGATGATGTATCCTCCGCATCCCCAAACCTTGGGAACTTCCTCAACTCAGAAATGTGCCCTTTTTTGGTGGGGTGGGGAGGAGGGGGTATTGGTGGGGGGACACATCCCCATTGAACACTGATCAAACAACAATAATGGCAGCATTCTCCTTATCAGTAAGAAACAGCTCTAATACCACTGGTATGTACCCAACTAAAACCCTAATAAATCTAGTATAACTTCTAACTTTACAAAATCTGAAACTGAAAATTGAAAAATCAGAATTTTGAACAGGAATCTCAAACTGTTGAAAATTAAGACTTTGGAGCTGCCGGAAAGTTTGAAACTAATGAAATATATGAAAACTGAAGACTAGAGAGACTGGAAACTGCAAACACTTTTCAAATTTTAAACTGTTATTGTGAGTCTTAGAACCAATTTTGAGGGTCCATTAGAAATCATCCCATATGCAATATGCAGAAGACCTACAGTTGGAAATTGTTATAAACAGAATTGCACATGGTAGAGAGATCATGTTTACCAAGGAGATAGTTATTGTGAACAATCATAATCTTTACCATCTTCCCAGACAAATAATAAGAAACAAAAGGGAATAAAAGTGCAGATTCAGGTTTCAACCACTAATTTCCTTACTTCAGTGTTAGATTTTCAGTTTGCAGCAGTCTCCAATATTCAGATTTTACCATCTTCCCAGAAAAAAATATGAAACAAAAGGAAAGAAAGGAGCAATTTCAAGTTTCTCCCACTATTTTCCTTCAGTTTCTTTTTTAATTTTAAATTTTCAGTTTGCAGCAGTCTCCAATATTAAAATTTACGGCAGCTTCAAACTTTCCAGCAGTAAAGTTTTTTCCACTCATTTCCTTACTTCAGTTTTAGATTTTCAGTTTGTAGCAGTCTCCAATATTCAGATTTTACCATCTTCCCAGATAAAATAAGAAACAAAAGGAATAACAGTGCAGTTTCATTTTCTCCCGCTAATTTCCTTACTTCAGTTTTTTTTTTAGTTTTAAATTTTCAGTTTTAAATATTAAGATTTTACAGCAGCTTTAAACTTTCCAGCAGTAAAGTTTCATATGTTTTAACAGTTTAATCTTGTTGTTCAAGTTTCAGATTTCTTTCAATTTCACTTTCAGATTTTGTAAGGTTAGAACTTAGAAAAACTTCATTGTGATTTTAGCAGGGCATGTAACAAAAAAAAAAAATCAACTCCAATTAACAGTTCCATTGCAGGGTCATCTTCATCTCAAAGTAAAAGTTAGAATTCGCATTAAGAAGTGGATGATGATTGTGCACTCGGTATGGTTAAATTATACAATCAAAGTTGCAAACATTGGCATCTCAGATAATAAATTGATTCAAATATTAATTCGGCAAGGCCAAGGAAGTTGCACATGAAGAAACCAGAGAAGCAAGGTCTTTCATCATGGTATCTGGATGTTCATGACATGCTTTGCCCACCAATTTGGCATGTTCTCAAAGACGAAAACTTCTCTTTGGCGTCATAGTGCACATGGCCATTCCACTTTGGCTCTGCTTTTTCCCAGTTTCTAAGGTTGTTCTTTTAGATTTTATATACCCTTTGAACCTTCCTGTTAATGTTTGGGCTAAAGGGCCTCCTGTTGGTGGTCATATGTATGTTATGGGCTATTAAGGTGATCTCTTCTTGTAAAGGGATAGGATTTCATATAATATTCTTGTAATGGTATGTGATGAAATTTGTTTTTTCATATAATCATGAGAATTCTACTTTATTTTCAATAGAATAAATTTTGGACCCTGTCTTTTTTATGTAATTTATTATTTGGAAGTCAATAAACATAAAAAGTAAGGTTTTATTCAAGATGGAGATTTATCTGATAATATGGTTTTTGTTCAAGATACTATCCACACAGCCAATTCTAAAATTAAAATCAACATTCATTACTTTATATATGGTTTTATTCAAGACGGACATTTATCCAATAATATGGATTTTGTTCAAGATACCATCCACACAGCCAATTATAAAATTAAAATCAACACTCGTTACTTCATATATCACCGATACTATTAACCTAATCATAGTTATATAAATTTTAGGTTTTCACCTGAATCGGGTGGCAGAATGCCTTCGAGGGTCTTGGTTTTCACCTTGAATTAACATCAGAACCATGCGATCTTTACTATCTTCAGGGGAATGAGACAAGGTTGCCTATATTCTCAACCTTATACAATCGTATGGTTAAGGCCTTAAGACAATATACTGAAAGGTGTAACTCAGGATATGCCTTATCTGTGCACAGAGAACAACTCAGTAGAGATTAATCGGGCAGAAGTTTCAAATGACACTCTTCTTATTCACAAAGTATCAATACAAGCTGCTCAACAGTTTCAGAAAGTTCTTAACACTTTTCTTCTGGCCCCTAGATGATACAAGATATGGATTTCCACATTTCCATTCAAACAAAGGGGTTGAAAAAGCATATTAATGTTGTGGACGATGTTACCAAACCTAGGTTATAATTTGGCAGGTATCTGTAAGTTAAAGAGCTTTGTAAATTAATGAAACTATCACTTGAGTCAACAAAAATACAATGAGAACAAGCAGAAGGAAATGCATGAGACAAACCTGGAAGGATCTCCATGAGCTGCTAGCCATGGCTCTACGACAGAGGCTCCAAAATTGTCAACAATTTGGCGATGTACATCTGCTTTGTAAGGACCCTTTGGGACATGCACAAGAGACTCGCTGCACTCGGCGAGATTAGCTTGTTTAGCCAACCACTTAACAGCCTCAAAACCATCTTCGAAGGCTGCTGGATACCTGTTCTCCGGAGCGAGCCTATATCCTACAGCAATAACTATCGCATCACACAGTTTAACCATTCTGCGGCAGAAGAAATCATTGGAAGCAGAATCCTTGCTGCCAGCCACAAACCCTCCACCGTGGAACTGAAAAATGATGGGCAGCTTCCTGTGCAAGGGCTGTGAGTTTGCAGGCAAATAACCTCTATAATTAGGAACGCCTACTCTCTTCTCGTTACCTGCTGCCTCAACCCCATTGGTGAGTGGTTTTGTTTCGTGCATGAAACCCCTCTCTTTATCACCAGTGCCGCCATAGCTGCTCCTCCTTTTGCTGTTGATTCCCTCAAGGCTTGATTCGGTTGCCCCCCCATAGCTGCTTCTCCTGTAGTTCATACTAGCGTCCAATTCCTCTGTTCCATCTGTATCTTTCATTGAATTTCCAAATAAACCAGATGGGGAGGGATTGGATACCGGTTTCAGAGGCAGAGATGACTCTGGGAGAAAAATCCTAATTGATAGATTGCTGAGGGTATTTATGTGTATGTCCTTGGTGGCAATCCCATCGATGAATGCAGCATTTGCAGGCACAGAAGCGGATCCAGATCTTGATGTAACTGCAAGTCCGTGTCCATGCCCATCATGATCTGTGACTTGGGCCTGGGTGTATAACCTATGTTTCAGTAACAGCTTGAAGAAAACACTGTAGAGCTTCACACCCACGCTGGGCATTTTCGGCAGATCTACCTACTCTCTCAACGGAAACACAGGATTTGATTTGGGAGACCTTAGATGATGCAAGTGATTTTAACTGCGCTTGCATGTTTTTTCTGTCCATCAAAATTGGAGATACCCCATGGGTATATGCTTAAATGAAGGAAAATCAAGGCAGGCAGCCTAATAAAGCAGGAAAATCAAGGAGGGCAACCTTTAAAATCCTTGCACAGAACAAAATCAATATGAGCTTGCACAGATGCGACGGTAGATCAAAGGTGGCAAGTTGCGGCAACAAACAAACTACTTAGAGAGATGAATATGGCAAATGTCAGATGACACCTATTTAATTGCTAATGGGTGAGCTCATTTCTTTTCTCTTCCCTGCGTGCCTGCGTTGAATCGGAACAAAGAAAAGGACAACAATTTGAACGTGAAGGCTTCTAGATTCTTGTTTTACTCCTCCGACCTATTCAATCAAAGGCCCTTTACAGGATTATTTCAGCTATAGCATCCAGCTCATCATCTCTAAGCTCACGCGTTCATTAATACTGTTCCAGCTTGCCAACATTGAACATGATTATGGAGGAATTCGATTCTTAATGAGGAATTAGTTAATTAATGTCGTCCCGGAAAGAATTCTGGGTGCTCCGCTCAAAATTGGTTGAAATGAAATGAAATGAAATATTTTAATAACGTCCACGAGGCCACAGCAGCCTATGGGACCCAGGAACAGCACAAGACCACCACCGAAAAGAGAAGACCCTAAACAGCCTGAGATCTTCGCTCGAGATTAGCTCTACGACAGTGAATTTTGATGATGTAATTTGCAGATTTGACCAACCTTTCCTCCTCAAACAAGGTATTTAAGTTGTCCACTTGTAAGATGTCCCCATAAGTGACCCGAATATCTTTGTATGCTGAGCACTCCATAACAAAGTGCCACTCTGTCTCCACTAATCCCATGTCGCAAAAACGACATATTCTTTCTTCCCACTCTTCTTTAGGAACCATCCATCTGCCCGTCTCACATCTAAGACGATGTGAGCTAGTTCGGAGTTGAGCTATCAACATCTTTGCTCTCCATTTAATATTTGCTCCTATATATGCCTTTTCATCATGGTCCCCCTTAGGATTGAATTCTTTGATATAATAGTCTTTTTTTCGCCCTGATTGTTTTGTCCATAAAGCTTTTTTGAATTTTTGTTTCACATATTTTTTTATTTCTTCATTTGAACTTGGACAATCTTGCATATTCACACCCCACTTTTCCATCCATTTTTTGTTTTGTTTCATCCATGTATTCCTTCTTCTATCCAACTTTTCTTTTACGATTAGCTTAGGCCACCGATGGTCGTCCATGTTTTGAACCTTTTGAAGGTAACATAGTAACCGAATCATCGCGAAAGCCTCCAAGGGAAAGGTGCCTGACTCCGCTAGTAAAATCTCATAAGGTATCGTGGTTTTGAGTTTAAGGCTGCTAACAATTAGATGCTTTTGAATTCTTTCCACTTGCCTCCATTTCTGATCTGACATGCTGCTGCCCCAAATTTCGCACCCATATAGAACCACCGGGGTCACAAGTAAGCCAAACAACGTTCTCTTGGTTTTCCAATCCCATAGCTCAGCATTTCTACATCTGTTTTGTAGAGAGTAGAGCGCTTTCCAGCCTCCTTGGATCCTTTTTGCTCTACAAGTTTCCCAACTGAGCTTATAGTGAAAATCTAGCCCAAGGTATTTGTATTCATCTACAATTTCCAGCGGATTGCCCTCAAAGATAAAGCTAATTTGCTGTTTTTTCCTTCTCAGAGAGAATATCATAATTTTGGTTTTACTAGTATTCACTTGCATCCCAACTTCCTGACAAAATGATTCAAGAGCTTTCAAATGTTTTCTTAACTCATGTGCTGTTTTAGCAATCAAAATGAGATCATCGGCATACAAGAGCAATTTTATTACATAATTGGCCAACTGAATACCTTCCCCACCAACTTTGTCTATCCACTCTTCCAACTTGTCAATGTAAAGCCCGAATAGCGTTGGGGAAAGCGGGCAGCCTTGCTTGACTCCAATGTCACTGCCAAAGCACTCCGACATACCTTCATTAGTTCTGATTTTAGCTCTGACCTGCTCATACAGCCTATGAACAGCCGCCCTAAGAGCCCTTGGGACTCCCAGTTCCTCCATTCTATTCCACAACTTGCCCCGTGGCACTGTGTCAAAGGCTTTTTTGAAGTCAACAAAGCAGCAAAAAGCCTCCTCCCCTTGAACGTTCCAAATTTTTTCAATCAAAAATCTAAGTGTAATACCATGATCGATAGTGGAATGTTTTGGTCTAAAACCAGCCTGCCCTTCAGCTCTTTTGCCCTCTTTCTCAGCCCAACTACTAATTCTACGCTCAATCATGCTTCCAAAAAGTTTTCCAAGAAGCGGATTAATCATAATAGTGCGGTAATTTGATGGGTTATTAGTGTCCCCACTTTTGTATAGGGGAACCACAACACTAGTAGTCCACCCTTCCGGAAAGCCCTCTTGAATAACCCTATTGAAAAAGCCCTTGATGCAAGGCGCAAGGACCTCAATAAGGTTGTGTACAATATTATTTGGTACATTAATAACTCCTCCATTCTCGCATTCTTTCCTAAACTAGTAGGACACGTCACCTAGTTTCTAAACCGTCCAAGAATGGTGAAAATTGCATACCTCCTACTTTCTGCATTTGTTTGGGTCTATGTATTCTAAGTTTCTGTCTATGTTGTACTTGGTGAGTGCAGAGAATTTTATTGTGTTCAATAAATAAATTGAACAATGTTAAAAATATCATTTAAGGAGATAAAATAATTTTAAAATTAATTTATTAAAGTAAAAATTTCATATTAATTTATCTTGTCACATAAAAATGATTATTATAAAAATAATGTTATTATCAAATAATGACATGAAATAAGTTTACACTATTAATTTTTTTAAGTGAAAGTAGAAAAAGTTAATTTTTTTTATAGTTTATTGATTATATTATTCACAACTATCATCTAATAGAATGATAGATAAATTAATTTTGATATTTTAAAAAAAATCAAAAATAATAATACATTAGAAATTTGGTCAAAAGATTCGAGGTTATATACAAGTTAAAAAAGATTCAAGGTTATACACAAGTTGATATTTTTAGTTAAAAAAAGATTCAAGGTTATACATTTCATCAAAAGAAGTTTAGGGCATAATCTTCGTCTCGTCCCTTAAGGTGTTGGGGCTCTTACACTCAACAAGACTTGATCCCTATTAGTTTCAGAACTATTCAGCTTCCTGTAAAAACTAGGAATCCTTTGACAATAAGTACATATATCTATGTAATAACAAGTATATTATTTTTATAATAATGTGAATATATTATTTTTCATGTAATAATAAATATGTCAATTTTATATAATAATAAGCATATAAAAAAATTGTTGGCGAGAAAGTGAGTGTAGTATTTGAGTAGCAAGAGGGCATGAAAGGAAGAGCTTATTGGGCATTTTATGCAAGAATGATGAGATAGCAATAAGGGTGGGGACCCACATGGTTCTCCTTCTTTGATAAGTGGGTATGCAAAGAAAAGGTGTAGCTCAAGAGTTATTGGTGTTAAGACGGGTTTACTTCCCCATCTACTAAGACACAAGGTTCACATTAATCTCTACATTTTTTTTGATATATATATATATATATATATCTTGTTTAGGACATAATTCAATATATATGGAGAATTTTTTACAATACGAATCTAAGTTGATATTTTTTAGTTAAAAAATGATTCAAGGTTATACATTTCATCAAAAGTCATTTAGGGAATAATCTTGGTCTCATCCCTTAAGGTGTTGGGGGTCTTGTACTAAACAAGACTTGATCCATATTGGGTCCATTCAAAACCATTCAACTTCACTATCATGTTGATAATCAAGGTGAAGAAAGATTGCAATATGAACTTAAATGAGTGAATGCAAATCTGAAATATGTAGATTAACCTTTAGCCTTAGTGTGAAGAAATAATGAGAGAGAGAGATAGAAAAAACATAAAACATGCAACAATAGATTTACGTAAAGAAACCCCGAAGGGAAAAAATTCCACCACCGAAAGAGAGGCAAGTATATTACTGATAATCTCAAATATTGCATGCAGCAATAGACTTCTCTTATCATTACCTGTAAATCCAACAGCACCCTGTTACCCTGCAAAACTGAATTGAATAACTCTAGCTCAAGGCCCCAATTTATAGAGATTTGTGAGGATGAAAACCACCATGGTTTCACCAAACAATAGGCAGCAATACCACCTAGAAAAACCCACGCCTCCCTCCTTGAAATGGTCAAAAAATACCAAAAATAGCCTCTTACAGATGCTCTTACAGCTGTCATAAGGCATCTCTCATGCATTGGCACCTAGGGTCCAAAAATAGCATATTGTCATAGGAATTTGTCATACTATCATAGCATCTTATGACAACTGTCATGCATGTCATAGATGCTCTTACAACACCCTATTTTGACCCAACAACCTTATTTTAGAAGATTCCAAGGTGGGACTCCTAGTTATTTTGTCCTTTTCCAAAAGGATAAATGGTAATGGTAACACTGCATTTACATTGTCTCTTTCACCACCGTTGGTCAAACAGTTTCACCTCTTATGCGTAATTGTACAAAACACTTTAGGAGAATAATAAATTAAAGGATTTACAAGGTTGATGACACCTAAATCCTAACATTCTCCCACTTGACATCATACATTGTAAATTACACCCATAGAGATACAATTTGTTAAAATCCGTAAAACAGATTATAACCCAGAATCAATTGAAAGAGTTAGAAACATATACTGTAAATGCAAAAACAATTGAAACAGCATAACAACGATACCAAGAGATTGATGTGAAATGCTCGAATGGCAAAATAGCATCAGATAACTATCTCCAATATCGAATGGCAAAATACAAGCTAGGTAGCATGCTTATATAGACTAGAGAGAGGGAAGAGGTGGCAACACCGACCAATGAGGAGCAACCATCTATCAGACTAAAGATAACAAAGTATCTTCCCAAGATAGATAATGGATGCTAACATGTAGGAAGGTGACACCTCATAATCCTATCACCTAATTAAACATGCTTTATTAACCTAAGCAAGCTTAAATAAATGTGTAGGAAAAACCTTATAATAAGGAATAAAAAACCTACACTAACACCCCCCCTTAAGCATAGCTTAGGTGGGTACAGAGATGGGTCCCGACAAATCAAGCCTGATGAGGTACCCATGTACAATGAAATCCCCCCCCCAAGAGAGAAGAAGGCCCCCCCCACAAAAGAGAGTATGCCCCCCCAGAATAGAGAGAGAAAGAAAGGAGCTAAGAAGCCCCCTAAAAGGAGGACGCCTGCCGCACCCCAAGCAAAGCTCGCAAATGAATGAACTTGCTCTCAGTGAAGGGTTTGGTGAAGATGTCCGCTGTCTGATCTGATGTTGAACAATACTGAAGATCAAGAACCTGCTCATGAATCAACTCTCGAATGTAGTGCATGTGAATCTCAATGTGTTTGGTCCGCTGATGATGGACCGGATTGCGAGAGATCTGAATAGCACTCTGGTTGTCACAAAAGATGATTGTAGGCTTCCGAAAGGAAATGCCAAACTCAGTGAGAATGTGTTGAAGCCAAATGGCCTCAGTAGCAGCATTAACTGCTCCTCGATACTCAGCCTCTGTAGATGAAAGAGCAATAGCAGACTGCTTCTTGCTCGACCAAGAAATCGGACCAGAACCAAGAGAGAAGCAATACCCTGAAGTAGACTTGCGATCCTGAGAATCACCTGCCCAATCTGAATCTGTGTATCCCACCAAGTCAATATCCACGCCTGCTGCAAAATGAATCCCATAACTATGAGTGCCCTGTACATAGTGAAGAATCCGCTTAGCTGCTTTCCAATGCAGCTCATGTGGCTCTTGCATGAACCTGGAGACCAGGCCCACTGCATAAGAAATATCAGGCCTCGTGTGAGTCAAGTATATGAGACTCCCAACCAATTGGCGATACAAGGTAGCATCTACCAACTTAGGTGAAGCACAAGAAGCCTCAAGTTTGACCCCTGATAGAAATGGACTTGGTGTAGGCTTACAATCAGCCATGCGAAATCGAGAGAGCATATCAAGAGCATACTTGGGCTGAGAAAGAAAGATACCAGCTGAAGACTGTGTAATCTCAATGCCCAAGAAATAGTGAAGAAGACCCAAGTCAGACATCAGAAAACGATCATGAAGGGCAGTTTTCACTGCCTTGATAGTGGATGAGGAACTCCCTATAATCAGCAAGTCATCAACATAGAGAACAAGGAAAGTGAGAGTATCATCCTGCTGCAAAATGTAGACGTTCGGATCAGAATGGCACCGAGTGAACCTAACTGATAGAAGAAAGGAGTCCATCTTGGCATACCAGGCTCGTGGGGCCTGTTTAAGACCATAGAGAGACTTCCGAAGTCGGCAAACAAGTGAAGGATCCTGGATGAACCCCTGTGGCTGCTCCATATATATCTCCTCCTGAAGGTCACCGTGAAGAAAGGCACTCTTCACATCCATCTGATGAACATCCCAGCGATGGGCTGCAGCAATGGCAAGGACAAGTCGGATTGAAGTCATCTTGGCAACCGGCGCAAAAGTCTCAGAGTAGTCAATCCCAGGAACTTGGGAGAATCCTTTTGCGACCAAGCGAGCCTTATGTTTTTCAACTGACCCATCTGCAGCAAATTTTGTTCGATAGACCCACTTGCATCGAACAAGTTTTCTTCCCTTAGGAAGTGGGACTAAATCCCAAGTATGGTTCCTTTCCAAGGAACTGAACTCTTCCTGCATAGCAGCATCCCACTCGGGGACACCAGAAGCTTCCCTAAAGAATTGTGGATCAGAAGTTGAAGCAAAGAAGAGATGAGGAGCCTGCTCGAACTGTGACCTTGTTCGTCTCGCATCTAAAGGATCACCAACCCAATCACCTGCTAACTCCAAAGTCTGACGAGCCCAAAGAGGCCCAGTGGTAGGAGAATTTGGAGGAGAATCATCATCCTCTGAATGATGACTAAGAGAGGAGGAAGATGAACCCTCATCATCACCATCTAAAGTGGAGGAAGAAGACTCCTCAGGAGGATTAAGATCCTCAGAAGAACTATCATCATGAAGTCGTAGTGTCTCCATGGGAATGAAGGATGGAGAAGTGGAAGAAGAAGTATCTTCCTCAAACTGAACACTCCTCTCAATGAAGAGCTCATGTGTGGTAGGGTGGAGTAACCTGTAGCCTTTGACACTATCCGGATAGCCAACAAATATGCAAGGCCTACTCTGCGGATCCATTGCCTTGCGTTTCTCTGCTGGAATGTGGGCCCATGCAGGAGACCCAAACACTCGGAAGTGCTTGACTGTGGGTTTCCGACCGGTCCAAGCTTGAAAAGGAGTTACCCCCTTCACAGCTCGGTGAGGAACCCGGTTCTGGATATAACATGCACAGTTGATGGCCTCTGCCCAATACTGAGGTGCTAATGATTTGGAGTGGATCATGCAATTGGCCATTTCCTTCAATGACCGATTCTTTCGTTCTGCAACTCCATTTTGTTGTGGACTGTAGGGAACTGTGTGCTGAAGATTAATACCCTCTGAGGCACAAAACTGCTCAAACCTTTGGTTGACATATTCCCTGCCATTATCGGTGCGCAAAACCTTGACAACCTTCCCAGATTGTTTCTCTGCAAAAGCTTTAAATTCCTGAAAGGACTCAAAGACTTCAGACTTTTGTTTTAGAAAATATACAAAGGTGTATCGGGAAAGATCATCAATGAAGGTCAATACATATCTAGCTCTATTGAATGAAGGATGCTGAAATGGACCAGCCAAATCACTGTGTACTAACTCCAAGAGCTGTGTGGCTCTCCATGCTTTGCCTTTGTCAAATTTTTCTTCAGGATGCTTGCCAAGAATGCAACCTTGACAAACTCCATCAGAGAATCGAATAGAAGGCAACCCTATAACCATGTCATGCTGACTGAGCTGCTGCAAGTAGCGGTAATTCAAGTGCCCAAACCGATGATGCCACAAACGACTCACCTCATCTGAGTGAGTAAGCAATGCCAGTGAAGGAGAATCAGGAACAAAATGAGAAAAGTGATAGAGCCGAGAATGGTTATCAACTTTTCCTATAGCAACTGTAGACCCATTGTGCAGATCACTAATAACCACAGAATCAGGTGTAAATTCAACTCTCTTGCCAGAACCTGTATGGGTGATCTGGTAGACAGATAGGAGATTAGTTGACAAAGAAGGCACACAAAGAACATCATGGAATGTCCCATCACCAACGTCAACAGACCCTCTCCCAAGAACTTCTTCTGGTGTATCATTACCCATAAGAATATCAGGCACAGAACATGACTCCAAGGATGAGAAGCTTTCCTTTCTATTGGCCATGTGGTGAGAAGCACCTGAGTCAATTACCCAAGAATCTGGTTGAGAAGCTCTTGCAACTAAGGCCTTGCCCTTTCCTTTCCCCTTACTCTTTTCTGTGTTCTTTGAAGACCCTTCTGATGAGACTTGTTTGACAGAATCAGGCACCTGGATATTGTTCTTCTCAAGAAGATGTGACAGGTGATCAATTTGTTTCTTCAAGCACTTATGTTCATCATGACCAAGTTTCTTGCAATAAGAACACTGAATTTTCTCCTTCTTAGGCTTGTCGCCTTTTGAAGAAGAGGCATTATTCATTGCTTTAGAAGCAATTGATGTTTGTTCTTGCTTCTTTTCTTCTTGGTTCTTTTGTTTCTTCTCTTTCTTAGCAACCCCCTTCTGATCTTTAGTGCCCTGATTTGCAGTCAAGGCATGAGATTTAGAGGGCTTGATTGTACCCATTTGAACCAATTTGTCTTGCTCCTTAGTGAGTTCATTAGCAAAATCATCTAAAGAAGGCATCTTATATGTGGTTCCCAAGGCACTTTTTGTGGCATAGAATGTAGAAACAAACACAGAGTAGTTAGGACCAAGTTTGGAAAGAATGCTAAGAATCAACTGACTATCTTTCTTCTCTATCCCACACTGTTTCAACTGCAATCTTAAAGCCTTTAGTTTTGTGAAGAAATCCTGAATTGTATCAAAATTACATGGATTTAACCCTATCAACTCATTCTCCAATAAATGTCCTCTTAGTTCATCTTGTGCACCAAAGAGTTTTTCTAAAGTAGTCCACACATCATTTGGTGTTGTAGAAGACTCAATATGAAAAAGTAAATCTGGAGATACAGACATACATAGAGTTCCAAAAGCTTCATCAAGTTTGTTAAACCATTTAGGCTTTTCTGCAATTAAAGATGGTTCAGTTTCAAGACCCATAGTTACTCTAAACAACCCTAACTTCTTAAGTTGTATAGTCATTTTGGACTTCCACTCATAGTAGTTGTAAGGTGTGAGTACAGGTACTGTTAATTGATCCATTTTAATGAAGAAAGAAATATTGTTGTTATGCAGGAAGGAAAGCTCAATGAAGAAAGAACATGCACGAGACACACAAGACACCCACCCTTTTCCACTCAATCAAAGAACCCTCCCAAGAAAATTTGATTTGGCACTTTATATTTAGTGCATTTACAATTACCATCAGCAAGAAATACTGAGTGGACTTGATCTCAATGCTATTACAGATCCTCAAAAGGAGCATATGCTGAAAATATAACTTGGGCACAATACCCAATAAAATAAACAACACCACTACAAGGTACACGAAAAAACATTCACTTTCAAAAAAAGAATCACCTCGATCTGAGGTTTTATGCAAAAGTTATGTCTTTTCGAAGTTTCCAAAATGAGGACTGTGCAGTGTCACGACTGAGAATCTGTAATTTCTGAAAAATTTCTGCATCCAAATCAAAAAATTCCTGCACTATTGCATAGAGCACGAAAAAATAGCCAAGATCAAAAAAAAATTCGTGAGAAACGGAGTCCGTATGAGCAAGAACGGAGCTTTTGAAAATTGTCTTCAAATCTGAAACTGCCAACGGAGAGGGGTACGGCTGAAACTTTCTGAGCTCGATTCTGAAAAATATATAAGCTGCATGCAAAAAATAAAAGATACCCAGATGGTTTTTTGATGCGGTGAACAAAACCCAGAAGGCGTTTTTCCTGATTAGGTACAAAAGATGTAGATCTAATGTAAATCAGTCGCCTTTAGCAACAAAAAACGACTCCAGCAACCAAAAAATGGCATGCAAATGATGTATCAGCTACCTAAGATAAGCAAAGGCATGCTGTAACCTGCAATACTGATTGAAACACAAAATATGCAAGCCGATTGATAGAAACAAGATTTTTGAATCTTCATAAATCCTTTATGATTCTCCAGATCTTCAAAAATAATGCAAGACAAGAGAATACAGGATTTTACAAGATCTCTACAAAGAATCTAACCTTACAAAACTTGCTCTGATACCATGTTAAAATCCGTAAAACAGATTATAACCCAGAATCAATTGAAAGAGTTAGAAACATATACTGTAAATGCAAAAACAATTGAAACAGCATAACAACGATACCAAGAGATTGATGTGAAATGCTCGAATGGAAAAATAGCATCAGATATCTATCTCCAATATCGAATGGCAAAATACAAGCTAGGTAGCATGCTTATATAGACTAGAGAGAGGGAAGAGGTGGCAACACCGACCAATGAGGAGCAACCATCTATCAGACTAAAGATAACAAAGTATCTTCCCAAGATAGATAATGGATGCTAACATGTAGGAAGGTGACACTTCATAATCCTATCACCTAATTAAACATGCTTTATTAACCTAAGCAAGCTTAAATAAATGTGTAGGAAAAACCTTATAATAAGGAATAAAAAACCTACACTAACACAATTACATAGAATTAAGTATAGTGATCAAGGCCCATGGCCTTTCTACACCAAGAGAACTTTTTTGTGGTGACTGGCTTCGTAAGAGAATCTGCAACATTATCCAAAGTGTCAACTTTTCAATCAAGACCTGTCCATTCTCAATCATTTCTCATACAAAGTGATATTGAACATCAACATGCTTAGTACAAGCATGATACATAGGATTTTTAGCTAAACATATGGCACTCTGACTATCACATCTGATCCTCACTATCCTGCAATCAAAACCAATACCAATACCAAGTCTATGTAACCAAACTTCCTCCTTAGAGGCATGTGTAGCAGCAATATACTCTGCTTTAGTGGTAGAAAAAGCAACCGTAGGTTGTCTTTTACTCATCCAACTCACTACTCCTCCAAACAAAGTAAACACATAGCCACTAGTGGACCTTCGACTGTCCAAGTCCCCTGCCCAATCTACATCAGCAAAACCTTGTATCTCCAATGACTTATCAACATTGTCACTACCATGATAAACCAAACAGTAATCAGAAGTGCCTTGCAAATATCTAAATACCCTTTCAACAAAAGTCCAATGTTCTTTACCAGGGTTAGACATAAACCTGCTTAGAACTCCCACTGCTTGGGCTATATCTGGTCTAGTACAAACCATTGCATACATTAAACTATCTGTGAACCCTAATCCAAATACCTGCAAAACAAAACAAATGAATACATTAGGAGATCAAATGCAAGCAAGAACAAGGATTCCTCAAGAAACTCATTTGAATGGAAAAAGAGATAAAATATGAAATGAAGAACACAATGAGATTTCAAAGCATATCAAATCCTATTCTAAAGCCAATAAACTCCTAATCTCTTGAGGGAATTGGTGCCAATTTGATGTGAAAATTGGCCCTTTCCCAACTCCAATGATGCAATGTTGATTTGATGAAGAGATTTGATGAGAGATCCACTTTGTTGATGAAGATTGAGTGCTCCAAGCTAAAAACCTGCATAACCTAGCTAAGATTCAATGATAATTGATGAGGATTGCTAATGATTTGAGCATGGTAACTTTACTCAAATTGTGGATGGATCAAATGAAGGATGAGCTCTTCATTTATAGAATGCTAAGATGGATGAATGCCAAAAATGCAGCAATGTGGGACTAACATTCAACCAATGGCAAGGTGCCACTTGTCAACATTTGAATGGAGGAAGCTTGAGCACATTTTGATCAATGTGCAAGTTTGAAATTTGAATTTGATGAGATGACATGTTTAGGGGGGATGAAAGATGAGTTAAATGCCAAGTGGGAGACATGTAAGAGATAATGTAAGAGCTTTAAATGCTTTGTTGGATGGACAAGTCATTTGGGGGGAGATTTCAAATTTGAGGAATATTCCATCTTTGATGCCTTTTTTGAATGAAAATAGATGATTTATAAATAAATTAAATTGATTTTCATGTGCAAATTGTAAAATCTAGAGGATTTGAGTGATTAGGATTAAATTAATCAGGATTTGATTAATTTAAGGGGAGATTTAGCTGATTTGACTATTTGATTTAGATTTTAGGATTGAAATAAATCAAAAAGAGATGAAAATGATTAAGACATAGTTAAATAAATATTTTGATTTATTTAACCAAAAGGGGTGATATTAGATTAAATTAGATAAATGTTTAATTTATTTAATTTAATTAGATGAACTTTAGAAATTTAATCAAATAATATGGATTATTTAATTAAATAAAGATAGGAAGATGAAATGACCTAGCTAATTACACAGAGACGATGATTTAATTAAATTGAGGGATTTATTTAATTAAAAGGGGAATTATGATGACTTTAATCAAATAAGGCTATTCAATTAAATGGTTAGACAGAGGGATAATTTAGGATGAAGCAATGTTAGTAGACCAAGATCGAGTGTGTGATATCAATTTGTATATTTTCGATGTCTACACTACCGACAACACTAGCATAAGGAACTTTAGACATTTCATCAATATCATCATCCGATTTAGGACACATGTCTAAACTCAACTTAGTACCAATAGGAAATGGAATATTTACTGGTTTACAGTCCTGCATATTAAACCTTTGCAAAATAGTGTTAACATACTTACTCTGACTTAACCAAAGCTTTCTGTGAACCCGATCCCTAATGATTTCCATCCCAATAATATATTTAGCAACCCCTAAATCTTTCATATCAAATGTGCCAGAAAGCTGAGTTTTAAGTTCCCTAATCATTGCCTTATTGTTACCAATGAACAACATATCATCCACATATAAGACAATAATCAGTATTTGATCATCAATAACTTTAAAATAAACACAGTGATCCTCTTCACTTCTAACAAAACCCATATTTAATGCAAATGCATCAAACTTCTGGTACCACATCCTAGGTGATTGTTTCAAACCATATAGAGACCGTTTTAACCTACAAACCAAGTGTTCTTTTCCTTTCACAATAAAACCGTCAGGTTGTTGCATATAAATTTCTTCCTCTAGATCCCCATGCAAGAAAGCAATTTTAAAATCCATTTGTTCTATTTCTAAATCATAAGTAGCAACAATGGATAAAAGGAATTTAATAGAAGTTAACTTAGCAACAGGAGAGAATATTTCACCAAAATCAACTCCCTCTCTCTGGGAGTAGCCCTTGGCCACTAATCTGGCCTTGTACCATTCTGACTTTCCGTCTGCACCAAACTTCTTTTTATATATCCACTTACAACCAATGGCCTTTCTTCCTTTGGGAAAACTAACAAGATCCCAGGTGTCACAGTTTTTCAAAGACATCATCTCATCATGCATGGCTTGCATCCGAGACTCACATTCTTCTGAAGAGAGAGCCTCCTTGAAAGATCTAGGTTCATCATCAGTACATAACAAAGCAAATTTACAACGAAAATCAAGTGGGCTATACCTGTCAACTGGATTTCGTTGTCTTGTGGATCTTCTCAAAGGTGGAGTGAGAGGTTCCTCCTCATGTTCATCCTCATTGTTTTCAACTTCTTCTGTTACAACAGATTCTTCATAACTCTCTTCTTCTTCTCCATCTTCTTCTCCATCTCTCTGTTCTTCCACATGTGCATCTTCTTGCTTAGTTTCAAAATGCACTGTCTTTGACTTTTCCTTTGGTTGCACATCTTCAGAGTTAGCTCTAAATTCCCTAAAAATAACATCTCTAGAAAATATCATCTTTCGTGTTAGTGGATTCCAAAGTTTATAACCTTTAACATTTTCACCATAACCTTTAACATTTTCACCATAACCTACAAAGATGCATTTCTGAGATTTGGGATCCAATTTAGACTGCTTCTCTTGAGGCACATGAACAAAATCCTCACAACCAAAGACCCTTAAATGTGAAACTGAAGGCTTTTTACCCAACCACATTTCATAAGGAGTTTTATCAACAAGAGCTTTACAAGGAGATTTATTAATTAAATAACAAGCAGTACCAACAGCTTCTGCCCAAAAGCATTTATCTAACTTAGCACTACTTAACATGCTCCTAGCTCTTTCCATTAATGTATGGTTCATTCTTTCTGCTACCCCATTTTGTTGGGGTGTGTAAGGTGTAGTCTTTTGCCTAACAATTCCTACATGTTTGCAAAACTCATCAAATTCCTTAGAACAATATTCACCCCCATTGTCAGATCTCAATACTTTTATCTTATAATCAGTTTGCTTTTCAACCAATGCCTTGAATTCCTTAAATTTGGTGAAAACTTCAGATTTTGTGTGCATAAAATAAATCCAAGTATATCTAGAGTAATCATCAATGAAGGAAACATAATAACGAGATCTACCCAAAGAATCTATATCCACTAGACCACACACATCTGAATGAATTAGTTCTAACAATCCATTAGCTTTATTAGTTCCTTTATGAAATGATGACCTATTTTGTTTACCAAACACACAATCCTCACAGAAATCATTTTTACCAATAGAATAATCAGAAATACCGTCTACTAGTTTCTTATCAAGTATGGTCCTAAGACCTTTTTCACCAATGTGACCCAATCTATGGTGCCACAACATACATGCATTTTCAGTGCTAGTTACAAAAGAGGAGTTACAAAAAGTAGAGGCATGTAGTGTAAATAAATTCCTTGTCCGAGATCCTTTAGCAACCACCAAACTTCCCCTTACCATCCTGCAACCAGACTTGTCAAATGTCACATGCATCCCAAAATCATTCAACTTGGAAACCAAAATTAAACTTTTTGTAAGTCCTGGAATATGTAAAACATCATCTAGGATTTTAACCCTCCCATCACTGAAACACAACTTTACCTTTCCTTTACCGATAACCTTTTGTGAGCTATTATCACCCATGAAGACCTCTCCTCCATCATATTCTTTGTATGTAGAAAACCACTCCTTATGAGGAGTCATATGGAAGGAAGCACCTAAATCAATAAGCCAAGCATCATTACAAACTGTGTTAGTTGAAATAAGCAAAGCATCAGAATCACCGTTATCAGAGGACATTTTTGTGGAGGAATCTGCATTCTTTTTCTTGTTTCTACATTCCTTCTTCACATGTCCCCGTTTACCATAGTTCCAACACTTCACTCTGCTCTTTCCAGGGGTCTTAGATCGTCCTCTAGACTTATCCTTCTTCTTATCCCCTTTAGGCTCTTTCTCCTTGGGCCTACCTCACACATGCACAGATTAACCTTTAGCCTTAGTGTGAAGAAATAATGAGAGAGAGAGATAGAAAAAACATAACACATGCAACAATAGATTTACGTGGAGAAACCTCAAAGGGAAAAAACTCCACCACTGAAAGAGAGGCAAGTATATTACTGATAATCTCAAATATTACATGCAGCAATAGACTTCTCTTATCATTACCTGTAAATCTAGCAGCACCTTGTTACCTTGCAAAACTGAATTGAATAACTCTAGCTCAAGGCCCCAATTTATAGAGATTTGTGAGGATGAAAACCACCATGGTTTCACCAAACAATAGCCAGCAATACCACCTAGAAAAACCCATGCCTCCCTCCTTGAAATGGTCAAAAAATACCAAAAAGAGCCTCTTACAGATGCTCTTACAGCTGTCATAAGGCATCTCTCATGCATGGGCGCCTGGGATCCAAAAATAGCATATTTTGTCATAGGAATCTGTCATACTATCATAGCATCTTATGACAACTGTCATGCATGTCATAGATGCTCTTACAACACCCTATTTTGACCCAACAACCTTATTTTAGAAGATTCCAAGGTGGGACTCCTAGTTATTTTGTCCTTTTCCAAAAGGATAAATGGTAATGGTAACACTGCATTTACATTGTCTCTTTCACCACCGTTGGTCAAACAGTTTCACCTCTTATGGGTAAATGTACAAAACACTTTAGGAGAATAATAAATTAAAGGATTTACAAGGTTGATGACACCTAAATCCTAACATATCAAACTAAGAGTCCTTTGACAATAAGTACATATATTTATGTAATAACAAGTATATTATTTTTTTATGTAATAATTATATATTTTTATAATAATAAATATTTTTTTTTTATGTAACAATAAATATGTCAATTTTATATAATAATAAGCACATAAAAAAATTTAGGCCAGAAAATGAGTGTAGTATTTGAGCAGCAAGAGGGCATGAAAGGAAGAGCTTATTGGGAATTTTGTGCAAGAATGATGACAATAACAATAATGGTGGGGACACACATGGTTTTTCCCCTTCTTTGATAAGTGAATATGCAAAGAAAAGGTGTAGCTCAAGAGGTATTGGTGTTAAAATAGATTTAGTTCACCATCTACCAAGTCACAAGGCTCACATGATTTGTCTTCTCCTCCTAAGAAAGGGAAGAAATTATGGCCAAAGGTGTGTAAAAGTAAGTAAAAATCCCCACCCTATTCCTATTTTTCCTAATTTTAGATATAAAAAAAGGGTTATCTCCCTATAGGTCCCTAATTCAATTGTAGATAGATCCTCCATCAAACTTGAAAATACTTTAATAAGGAAGATTTTTGGCTCTTGAAATAACATTATATTGTTAGGAGTTAGGCAATGAGAAGGTGGAAGCCCCATGGTCAAGTAGAGATTTTTTTTATGGCTAAGGGATTTTTCGTTATCTCTTTCTCAAGTTGGGAGGACTATGTTTGGACCCTTGTTGACGGTCCCTAGTTTTTGGGAAAATCAAGTTTCTTTTTAAGGAAGTGGAAGCTAGGTTTTGATCATAATAAAGAGATTATCAATGTGATTTGTAGTTGGGCTAGACTCCTTGGCATCCTTTTAGAATACTATGAGGGGAAAGTATTGATTGGTATATCCAAATCCATTTCCAATCCATAATGATTGATGTAGTAGCAAAGTCCAAAAGGGGTCTAGTGTATGCTAGATTCTATGCAAACATTAAGGTGGAAAAATATTTACCAACCTCTATCAAGTTATTGTTCAAATTTGACAACAAAGTTTAGAGATTGTTTAGGATATCTCTTTCTCTATTTTCCAATCCTACCAAAAACTAGAGCACTTTTCTAGGCAATGTTTGTTGAAAAACATGTTCTTGGAGCTTTGGAGAAAAAATAATGAGTTGCCTCTATCTTCCCTCAAAATGACAAGGCTCAAGGTTTATAGGAGAAAAAATGAATGATAATCTTAGTCAAGGAGAGAAAATCAAATAAATTGAATGTACATATAAAACTCTTAGAAGGAGGTCTACTTTTCAAAGGAAAATAATTTCATAGATGGTAGAACTAAAGGAAGAGAACTCTTAAGCCCATGGCTTAGAAAAGTAGGACAAGGATGACACTCTTAGAGTAAGCGAGACTTAAGAGGTGCCTCATAAACTTCATCAATTTCTTTCCTTGATATTGAGGCTTCGATAATATCAAAAGATGATCAATCTTTCGGCCCTCCCTCTATTTCCTTGGAATCAAATTTAAAGGAAGATTGTACTCTAAGGGAGGTAAAGCATATTGAATTTTCTAGCTAGTACAATATTGCTAAGAATGAGGAGTTTTGTTCCATATTTCATATCTCGAGAGTTATAGGCTAAGTCCCTACCAATATCAATATTGGACCAAAACAATGATCTTTCCAATCTTAAGGATTCTATAAACTCAAAGAAAAATGTGGATGTTGTTTTAGAAGTGAAGAGAGGGGATCGCATATAAAAGATACTCACTCAAAGGAAACATTGAAGGAAGTAGCCAATGGGAGTCAAATTATCAAGTAGCTAAGAAACTCCAAGAAATCACAAAAAAAAAATCTTGGAATATCAGAGGGTATAATGGTCCAAATGAATAAAAAATTATAGGGAATTTCATATTGTATTAAATGCCCTATTTTTTGTAGTTATATGAAGTCAAGATTATGAATACTATATTTGAAAATAAAAAATTAAAAAATGAGATAATATTGATTTCAAACTAGCATTGCTAAGAGGGGGTTTCTATTGAAGAGAAAATATTACCTAACTATCATGCTCACTAGCAAGAAGGATGATTACATCTATATTATATATGACAATTGTGCTCTTAATTTTAGAGTTAACAAGTGTATGCTTTGAAAATATGTATTAGAGTTGAGAATGACATGTAAAGATTTAAAATGGGTGATTGTAGGGGACTTTAACACTCGTCTTACCCCAAGTGAAAAGAAAGGATATAGTTCCTAAAGTTATTTGGCAACATGGAAGTTTTAGCAAACTTTATACAAATTTTGGTCTTATGGATGTTGAGATAAGAGGATATAGATTCATGTGGTCAAATAGAAAATTAGGTAACAAACTTATACATGTCAAGCTTGATAGGTTTTTAGTTTCTACCGATTGGATACTCACCTAGAATATTATCTTTCTTCATTACCAAGAAAAGGATCTAACCATACTCCACTCTTATTAAGCCTTGATGTGGATAGGAGGAAGAGGAAATTCCCTTTCAAATTTGGAAACATGTGGCTTCTCCACTAAAGCTAAAGGAAATGATCAATGAATGGTGAAAAGTATAAGTTAATGGATCTATTATGTTCATCATTGCTAAGGTTAACCTTAAGAAGTGGAATAAGGAAACCTTTGGAAATATATACATTTAAAACAAATCTATAAAGGAAGAGCTTGCAAAATTAGACAAGGAGATCTAGATCAAATGTATTTATCAAGAACTTTAAAATAAAGTGTAGACACCTAAAATTGTCTGGACTAGCAAACAACGCTATTTAACTAACTCTCACTCTTCTGATTAAATAATACATTATTATTTAATTATTATCATTTCTCATATTCGTCTATTAATTAATTGATTTAACATTATTTAATTAATTCATCCTCAAATCATCAATTGCATCAAAAACCCTAATTCTCTATTAATTGAATAATAATACATTATTTAATTAATTCACTTTTTCATCATTTTTGACTAATTAAATAAATTACATTTATTTGATAAAGTCCTAATCTAACTTTATTCCTCCGGATTAATTAAATAACATCAATTATTTAATTATGTCACTAATTTACTTTATTCCCCTGAGTCAATTAAATTATTAAAACATAATAGTTTAATTAAATAACTTTCCCCTAAACATGAATAATTGAATAAATTATTCAAAACATCATCCAAAAGGTCAAATCAAACAAATACAACTTTGTTTGCAAAAGTCAAACATGATTTGCACATTCAACTCCAAAAAGATTAATTAATTAAATCAATTAATTGATTATCCTCACCCACTTTTTATGATTGAGCAAATTACGATCCCTTGATTGCTCGATCTAATTAGCTAACCGATCCATCTATTTCCTATCAAATCAATCTATTCTTCAATTCCATAGATTATTCAAGCTATTTTTTCAATCCCACTGAACACTGAAATTGATTTCTTCAATCAAATCGGTTATGTAATCAAAATACACTGATTATTCCCATCTAAATCCTCTCAACGGTTTTGAATCGTTGATCAAGATATTCTACTACGCGATCTCAAGCATTCATTTCAGAACACAAATTCTATATAACAACCTCATTTCTTCTAAAAAACGATTTGAGAATCAATATCTTTTGCACAACAAAGCAATCCCAAAATTTACAACCAACTTATTGAAGCTTTTACATACATCTTTGATCGACATTGCATGACTTTGAAACTTTTGCTACGCACAATGGAGGCTTCACATTGATACAACAAACAATCCAACATCATTTTGAACACGCTTCAACATGGGATGGTAAAGCTACATTGTATTGAATTTATTATTATTGTTTTGTTTCAATTGCTTTTGTGAATTCATTATTCTTCGTAGTTTCATTTTGTTTGTAATGGGTATGAATCTTAGCTTTTGTTTGGATTAGATTAGTTTCAATTCAAGCATTTTTGATCTCTTAATGCTCTATTGATTTCCCCCTTACACATTCTGGCACACCTAGTGGGACCATGGTCCTTCGCATTAACATTTCCTTGAGTGTGTTTTACAGTTGCAGGTTTTGAAAACATAATTGAAAACTTTTCACGCAGAAGCTATAAGAATTTTTTTTACATTTTTTACTGTAGTTTACTTTTTTCTAGCCGCAGTTGCATTAAAACTGACCGCTTTTAACATTTGTTACACTTTTGACAAAAATAGGTCCACAATTGCATTTTTGGGCCGCTTTTGACATTTGGTCCATAGTTTCATTTTTGTGCCACTTATGACTTTTCTAAACCGCATTTGCTAAAATAACAAGGCCACTTTTGATTTAAATTTTTGCTTTTTCTCTATTGTTTTTTATCTAAATTTTGAAAAGAAGTTTTTCAATTTCTAACATTAACGATTGCTTGATTTGGATGGTTGAATGGTGCTAACATCGTTTTTGTAGCTCTTGCATGATATGGTACATGTTACATGAAGAACCAACTAACACTTTTATTGTAGAGAAGGTGAACGATCCGAGTCAAAGTTTTTTTTAGAAGCTTTCATAGTTTAGAAAACTTTAAATTTGGTGCTTAAAATGAATCCCACAACTTGCACGCCTTCAATTTGGTGCTCTAAAAAGAATGTTCAAAAATATTTCTAGGTTAGAATAAGATTTCAATTTGGTGCTTTAAAAAGAATTTTTAGAAGCTTTCATAGTTTAGAAAACTTTAAATTTGGTGCTTAAAATGAATCTCACAACTTGCACGCCTTCAATTTGGTGCTCTAAAAGGAATGTTCAAAATCTTTCTAGTCTACAACAAGACTTTAAATTGGTGCTTTAAAAATAATTTCCAAAGCTTTCTAGATTAGAACAAACACCTCTTTTTGGTGCTCCAAAATAAAATGCTTGTCTTTTTTACCAACACTTTTAATATGTTGATGAAATGCACAATTTCATTTTGTTGACCAAATTAAGACAAGGCTTTAGAAACACTTCAATTGGTGATTAAAATTGGACAAATGCTTTTTGATTTTACATATTGCTATCTCTTTGTCTGAAATCCAAAATACTTCACTTTGGTGCACATAAAAAGAACAAATTTCTATCTTGTACACACTTTATTTCATTTCATTTCATTTTTATTTTTACTTTATTTTCATTTTTTGAGGCTTAAAAAGAACATTGCAATGAATTGTACATTGTGCATTCTGTGTTTGGAAAACTAGGTGTCTATCCTCTCCCCTCTTGACTTTTGGCGATCTTGGGTGATGAAAAGCATCTTGAGTTTTGCACATTTGTTTACCTTTCAAAGCATACTTTTAGAGGGCCTACCTCCCAGATTGTGAGAGGGAATGACCCAAGCAATACTTTTGTTTTGGTTCACTATATAAATAATTATGGGTGTGACGAAAGTCATCAACCACCTAGTATGAATATTTTATATTGATGAAAGTCTTACTTAGTATCTGTGAGATACGTAAAAACCCACAAGGGCTAGGAGACCTCTTGATTGAGTGAATCACCACATGTATAGACACCAATTTATCCCAAAACATGACTAAGAACCAATGTTTTAGAAGCCACCCTTTTTTAACCATAAACATTCTTTGAAGTGGTGCATCGAAACTCTGATTGTGAGAAGTCACTTACCAAGTTCGACTTATGGGTGAGCTTAAAACACTCTCCATTCATTGCGTGTAAAATCATCCCTCGAGGCATGGTGTAAGCCCACTTAAAATAAAGTGTATATCCCTAGGGTGTAAATTGTCTTCACGAAATTGCCAAATCTTTCAATTACTTTGAAACATCAAACATTGTGCTTGAATTAAAATGAACACATCAAAACAAGCATTTAACGTGGTTCTCAAACTTCAAACCCTTTTGACTTACTGTGAATCCTTTGAAAAGAGCCCTATATTTGCACTCCTTAAGGATATCTTAAAATAATATCCCTAAAGTTTTCTGGATATTTAGGCTCACATTTCAAGTCGCATTAAGAATGAAGTTAACATTGGAAACTATGACTTTAACATTTCAACTTCCAAGAACTTTGAGATTTTTTGGAAGGAAACATGTTTAAAGTTATAGAGATTTAGGGTCAAATAGTTTTGATTATTGTGTTGCATGATATCACTTGCCAAAATCTCAAATCAGATCAAACGAAGTTATCCAAAACTACAAAATTCATTCAAACTGTTGCTTTTGCTTCTATTTTTTCTGCACTTGACCAAAAACTAGCTGCAATTGACAAAAAATTGCTGCTTTTGCTCTCTGTCTTATGCCAGTTACTGGTGAAAACTGACCGCTTTTGAAAAATTGAGCGCACCTAATCTAATTATTGTCGTAGTTGACCTTTTATGTACTGCACGACAAAATTTTCCAACCATACTTTTCGAAAGATTAGGCCGCTTTTTCCCAAGAAGGTTGATTTTTCCTGTACAATTTACCAGTTAGAAAAACTTGAAACAGAGGTCACTTTTGAGAAAACTAGGCACAGTTACTTTTTTTGATCTGACCGCATTTGCCCAAAATCTAGCCACTTTTAACATAATTTTTTGCTTTTGCTCCAAATTTACCACTTTTGTTCTATTTTCTAGTGAAAATTAGAAAACCAATCTAAAATTAGTTACAAATCTATCGAAGAAGGAAATAGTTAGACTCCCAAAACAAGTCATAAATTTACATCAGTCCATCATCCATTTTCAAAATCGAACACCTCATCCTACTTTTAGAAATCAAAATCAAAACAAATAACTTGGATCATTCCTTCACTCAAACTTCTAAGATATCAACATTTGCTTGAACCTCAAGGCTAGTTCAAGTAAATTTCGCGCAATATATCCTCTAGAAAAAGAAGTGAAATATCAATCCAAGTCTTTCAACATTTTGAGTTCCAAAAATAGCGTCATCGAAAAACATCACTCAAACCTTGGGGTCTTGAGAATCATGAAAAACCATATCAAAACACCAACATTTTCATCATCTTATTTTATGACAATTTGGCGTCCAATTTCTCTAGTTCAACAACCAAACCTTACAACACCTATCATACAACCAAGTCTTATGCAAATTGAAGGTGAACAAACTGATATCATCAGTAATTTGAGGAGCTTCATATTTGAGAAAATTGAAACACCAACCCAATGGAGAAACACAACTAACATCCTAGATAAAGAGGAACATAAAGTAGATCTTGTGATTGTAAGGCTCGTATTAATACCTCCTGCATGGTAATAGACAACATCCTTTAAAAGCATAAAATCCCAAAAACAAATGCAATTTTATTTCCTTAAAACAAAAAATCCCAAAAAAAAACAAGCAATTTCATTTCTTTAAAACATAAAATCCCAAAAACAAAGCATTTTATTAGGTTAGAAATCACCAACTTCCACAAAATTTTGACGCTTGCTTATGACAACCACACATTCACAATACATAAAAAATATGGAAGCAAACAAAAATAGTGCTAGCATGCCCCCAACAAACACCACAAAGAAAGAAAGTGGCCCATGGGGTTATAGACCAACTGACCTTGTGACTCCTCAAAAGAAACCCACATGTAAGGAAACATCAAACCAATCACCTAGTGAGGAAGAGGTAATTTGTAGACAACAAGAAGCAATGGATAGAACAAACCAAAACCCAAAGGGCATGGTCATAGAAGAAGTGGATAGTGAGGAAGAAATAAATGATGAAGAATTATTTCAACATTCTAACAATCCCAAGGTGCTCAAACTGATGGACAAACTCCTAAGAAAGGATCCAAATACTTCTTCAAATTAGCACAAAGTGGTGCTAAGTTTCCTATAGAATTTAACATAGGTCTTAAAGATCCTCACCTCATTCCCTTAGAAGATAACTCAGTTGTAAGAGAAATACCCAAACCATTGGAGATCCCAAACATGCCACTAGTCTTCTCACAAGGCAAAGATCAAACAACGAACAAACCTTTGTTTAGAAAATCATCCCAAATTGAACAAATGACGGTGGCCCAATAATATCAAGGAGGTCCATGTCAATACATGCCACAAGGTAACAACTCACCAACATGATAATACATGCCCCAAAACACTTCATATATTGACCCTTCCCAAAATGTACAAAATCAACAAGGGTCATTTCCACAATAATACCATCAACAAGGTGGGTCATATGGTCCCTTTCCCAATCAATAGTACCAACAACAAGGTATGCCACAGAGTACCCTTTACAATCAACAAGGTGGGCCACATGGTCCCCTTCCCTATCAACAATACCAACAACAAGGTGTATCATAAGGTACCCTTTCCAATCAACAAGGTGGGCCACATGGTCCCATTTCGCAATCAACAGTACCAACAACAAGGTGTGCCACATGGTACCCTTCCCAATTTGTCCCATCAACAAGTTATCCCACCAACACATTATCAGGGTAACCTTCAAAATAGTTCATCCCAACAATAAGGTGTGCCACAGGGCACCCTTCCCAATTTGTCCCATCAACAAGGTATCCCACCAATGCACCACTAGGGTAACCTTCAATATAGTTTGTCCCAATAACAAGGTGTACCACCAATGCACTATCAAGGTACCCCTCCTCAACAACAACAACAACAAGGAGCTAACCCTCCTATCCAACAAGGACCTAACCCTCCTTACGTCCAACAAGGAGATAACCCTCCTGACATTCAACAAGGATCTAACCCTCTTTATGTCCAACAAGGAGCTAACCCTCCTTATGTCCAACAAGGAGCTAACTCTCCTTATGTCCAACAAGGAGCTAACACTCCTTATGTTCAACAAGGAGCTAACCCTCCTTACACACAACAAGGACCTAACCCTCCTTTCACACAACAAGGATTTAGCCCTCCTTCCACCCAACATGGTTACCAAGGTTTCGTACCTCCACAATACCCAACCTATGACCAAAACATGGTAGGACAACAAGGTTACTACACACATGATCCACAAACAAATGTACCAAAAAGAGAGAGGTAGACATGCAACTACAAGCCATGAATCAAAGAATATCAGACATGCAGATAGGAAAACTAAAGAAGACTTATACCCTTCAAGATATATATGTCCATTTCCTTTTGATTGTTCCATTACTATGCTTCCTTTTTCCAAAAAACTTTGAAATACAAGTTTGACAAATACAAAGGAAAGGGAGATAGAGTAGAACACGTGTGAGATTTCTCGGTATCTTGTATGGAAGTGCAAAAAAATGATTCCTACCTAATGAGGCTCTTTCCACATAGTATTACTAGTCACGCTATGGAATGGTTCTCCCATCTACCACCACGAATTAAAAGTTTTGATAAACTGATTACCAAATTCATAAACCACTTCTCATTCAATATAGAACAGGACGTCACCATCATAGATCTATACAAGATTAAATAGAGTTGAGGAGAATTTTTTACCTCCTACCTACAAATATGGAGACATAAAGCTAGTAGATGCAAGTGGCCTATTCCTGACAAGGAACTGGTAGATATTTTTGTTTCCAATGTCCAAGCAGAAGTTAATTACCAACTCACCATGTTGTGTCCCATGAACTTCAAGGAAACTATTGAGAAGGGACAACACATAGAGAGGGCTCTCATAGCAAGGGGAGTGATTAAACTAAATAACCCAAGATAGAATTAATTTAATTTGAATGAGAAACCTAAGATTTGGGCCAAGAAAAAAAATGTTACCAACGATGGGGAAGTGGATGCTAGAGATGTGTGGAATGGGAAAAATCCTAATGGACCACAAAAAAACCTCAAGTTTCACAAATAAGCTATGCTCCTAATAATGCACAAAGCAATCAACTTAGCTATCCCCAAAATAATCAAGAAGTTAACCAATAGACAAATCAAGGAGGGCAACAAATGTAATATGATCAACCAAGGAGGAAATTCACCACATTAGGAGAACCCCTTGAGACAATCATGCACAAACTAGTGCAACAAAACCTCATCAAGGTCAATGATCACCCAAACTATGAAGATCCAAGCTTCAAAACACCATGGTACAATGAGAAGGACTTATGCAAGTTTCACAAAATCAAAGGACATACAACAAATAGTTGCATGAGAATCAAGCATATAATACAAGACTTGATCGACAAGGGAGAAGTGGATATCGAACATATTCCTGGAAACAAAGACCTCCAGATATACACAAATCCCATTCTGAACCATGCTAAGAAGAATGACAAAGGAAAAGACCAAGACTATCACAGTGCTAACTACACTTATGGTGACACAGTTCTAGGTACCCTCTCAAGTAGATGACACTAGGATAAATGTATTGACTATACGAGGTAGGGACCTTGAATGTAACGTAACTACTTGTCGAGGGGAATTCATAATATAAGGAGCCCCACCTAAACCCACAACTAAGTCATCAAATGACTACAGTATTGTGGAACAACTAAAGAAGACTCCCACTTTGATCTCCATCCTAGAGATACTAAAATTATCACTTGCACATAGGGAAATACTTGAGAAAGCATTGGAAGCATCGATCCCTAATGACCTCATTCAAGATCATTTTCAAGACATGGTTGGAAATCACGATCAATCATCATTTAGTCTTTTTTGAGAAAGACCTTCCATAAAAGTCATTCCACAACCAAGCTTTATACATAGAGGTTGGTGTCCACAAACATATGGTCAAAAGAGTGTTGATAGATAACGGTGCAGGTCTAAACATCTGTACCTTGAAATTTGTTAAACAGCTGGGGTATTCTGATGATGTAATAGACAAGGGAAAAGGCATTACTATAAGGGCCTATGATGACATCGAAAGGAATTTAGAAGGAACCATCAGGCTTCCTGTGCATATAGGACTAACAACCACATAAACATGTCAGGTATTGGACTTTGAGTTACCATATAACCTTCTTCTAGGATGCCCTTGGATTCATGCACTACAAGTGGTTCCTTCAACATTTCACCAATGTCTAAAGTTTCCTCATGAAGGAAAGGAGGTTAAATTATATGTTGATCCTAAACCCTTCCATTATTTTGCAAAATTGGAGAATAAAGATAACAAAATCTAGCGTATACCCAACAATGACATCATTCCACTCATTCTCATATGTTGACCCTTCCACAATACCATCAACCTCAACTAAACCAACATAAAGTGACCAACCAAAAATTGAAACCAAGATTCAAGTACTTGACAAAGGTAATGGAAATTATCACTTCAATCAATCATTTTGCATTAGAATACTTCCACCAACACCCAAGGTTTATGGTGGACCTAAGGAGATCAAATATGTTCAAATAGTAAAAATGATAGCCAAACTCACAATTTTTACCAAGTGGGGAGATATGAAGGATGAGGAGATATTCAAAGAAGACTTGTCGTCTATGATCTACAAAGAGGAACAAAAGGAACCAGAACAACCACAACCTAGGTTCTAATTGATTCTAGTAGTAAAGGCTATCAGTTAGCTAAACAAATGGGTATACTAGAATAGGTGGCGTTGGCTACACAAACAAGGGAGATGGGATCTTGTTATAGTGGAACAAAGAAAAAAGAACATGGGACTATGGTATGGTTCTATAGACGTGGTTACTCCAAACACAAGATGTGCCTCTTGTAAGAAAGGAGCTCCTTCTACTGGTGTTAAGACATTGGATATCTACCATCATATAAACTTTGATTCGCTAATTGAAGACCTATTTGACAACTTTAACATAGGTATATTCCCTACCCAACTTAGAAAAACTATATCTAAAGACCATACTTATGAAACATACTAGTCTAACATGTATGAGTGAGATGCCACTGAATGCGATTCCTTCGCTTCTTACGACGATGACCTAGATACCCAATGGGAAAATGATGCCATAACTATATTAACCATCTTAAAAAAAATTGTAATCTTTGCAGATAACAATGATAGCCTACCCCTCTACTACCCGCAGTTGATAGATTGGGACCAACAACAACATACACCTGTTTTGGATCAATTCTAGAATGACGAAGCAATCACAGAGTTTATGGGGCTTCAAACTGATATACTAGCAGGAGATCATAAAGCAAGGTTTGTCATGGAACTCAAATAGGAAGTGTATTTTGGTAGGGATATTGTGTCCTCTAGTCGTAAAATTGAAAAGGACAATATCAAAATCAAAATGATATCCCCTAGGGAAAACCACAATGTGACTCTATCAGAGCCTGAAAAGAAGAAAATAAAGGAAAAATTTGAAGCTAAAAACCTCTTTGAGGCACTCGAAGATGGAGGATTCAATCTCCCTACATCTGAATATTAAGAGAAGTCAACACTCCTAGTAGAAGAAGCAAAATCCATCAATGTTGGCACAAGAGAGAACCCAAAGATCACATACCATGCAACATCACTTGATCCTGAAGAGAAAGTGAACTTCACAACGTTCATCAATGACAGAAAGATAAACTTTGTGTGGACATATACAGACATGCTAGAACTAGATCCAAAATTATTTGTACACCATTTGGCCATATTTCCAGGAGCTAAACCTATCAAGCAGAAACTAAGGAAAATGCATCCTCAAATAGCATTGTTGGTAAAGTTATAATTGAAGAAATTACTAGATGTAGGCTTCATTAGACCGATCGATTATCATAAATGGATATCAAATATAGTACCAATGTCAAAACCCACTGGGGGCATAAGGATCTGCATGAACTTCGAAGACCTGAACAAAGCTTTCCCAAAAGATGACTTCCCTCTTCCAAGTATTGATATGATCGTGGATCTAACAGTAGGACATGAGATGCTATCATTAATGGATAGTTTCTCTGGGTATAATCAGATAAAAATATCCCTTGATAATCAACATAAAACAACATTCACTTATGCTTGGGGGACCTTCTGTTGGAATTTCATGCCATTTGGTCTAAAAAATGCAAGGGCAACCTATTAGTGAGCGATATCTACGATCTTCCATGATATGTTGCACACAACTATGGAAGACTATGTGGATGACTTACTAGCTAATTCCATCAAAAGAGAATACCACTTGATCAACCTTGCAAAAGTGTTTGATAGGCTAGAACAATATAACTTGAGAATCAACCCAAAAAAGTGTGTATTCGGAGTAACATCTAGAAAGCTACTAGGGTACATAGTATCAAGAAGGGGCATTGAAGTATTTCCTTCAAAGGTAAAAGCCATATTTGAGATGCCTCCACCAAAGATATTGAAGCAACTGAGAAGTTTATAAGGGAAGCTACAATCTATCAGGCGATTCATCACGCAACTAGCAGACAAGTGTTATCCATTCACCCATTTGTTACATAAAGATATCACATTCAAGTGGGATGGGAGATGTGATCAGACATTCCAACAAGTCAAAGAGTACCTACTCACTCCTCCAATATTGATGCCACCTATTCTAGACAAAGAAATGATACTCTATGTGTTTACAACACAAGCAACATTAGGAGCTCTCCTAGCATAGCTAGATGACAATAACAAAGAAAGAGCACTCTACTACATCAGCCAAACACTGGTGGGCTACAAATTGAACTAATCGCCCATAGAAAGAGCATGTCTCTCTATCATATTTGTGACACAAAAGCTAAGATACTATACTTTAAACATACAAGTAAAATTGATTTCAGAGGTAGATCCACTAAAGTACCTATTATCAAAAGCAACTCTAATAGGCAAAATTGCTAAATGAGTAATGATTCTAAGTGATTTCGACATACAGTATGTGGACAGGACAACCATCAAAGAATAGATCATAGTAGATCATCTAGCAGAGGCACCAATGGAAGATCACCAACCTCTCATAGTAGACTTCCCAGATGACAATATATTGTTGACAGGATAGACAAGCCATTGGACCTTATACTTTGATGGGTCCCACACTCAACATGGCTCTGGAGTAGGTATCCTATTTCTCACACCACAAGGAGATAGTATACCTAAGGCATACAAAATTTATTTCCCATGTACAAATAATATCTCAGAATGTGAAGCGCTAATCATAGGACTCAAGATGGTTATTGAATGGAGGATAAAAGAACTGCAGGTCTTCAGAGACTCTCAACTGGTAATCGGGCAAGTGAATGATGAGTATGAAACAAAAGATGAAAATTTGATGTCGTATAAAAGAATGATGGATAGTTTCAAGGAATATTTTGTCACCATAACATTTGAACAGATTCCTCAGATCAACAATAGAGTAGTCGATACCATGGAAATAATAGGTTCGCTTCTCAATATTCTATAGAACATTCCTAAGTATGAGTTCCTTGTAGAGAAATTACTTATACCGATGTTTGATATCCTTGTTGGCATGTGGCGACTGATCATGCTATACCGTACACTCTTCATGTATCCTCGTTGGGGTCTGGGGCTAGGTCGGGCCCTAGGCAAGGGTTCGGTGGTGGCAGCCCCAGAGAAAAAAAAAATCCTGTTCTTTTTTGCGTTGTCACCGAAAAAGAAAAAAACTAACTTTGTAAAACCCTAATTCTGGAAGCTTCTAAAAGCTTGTTATAAGGGGTTGGGATGGGAGTTATAGTATGATGAAAAAGGTGATTATTCATGAGATTGTAATAAGTTTTGCACTAGATAATAAAATCATTGGATGGCTACGGTTTTGTGGATGTAGCCCGGATTGGGTGAACCGCGTTAAATTCTTTGTGTTGTCTTGTTTTTGCTACAGTTTTTGGTGTTTTATTTCTTTTTTTTATTGATCAAATCTAGATTTAACTATTAGATATATGCCTTCTATCCCTAACAAGTGGTATCAGAGTGGGTTGTGTTCAGTTATTGTCTGCAGGAAGGTCTCATAGTTGAGTGGGAGTCTCACGGTTAAGTGGGAGCAATGACGGACGGGGGTAAATTGAAGGTAGATAAATTCAATGGGAAAAACTATTGGTTATGGAAGATGCAGATGGAGGATTATTTTTATCAAAAGGATTTATGGAGGCCGTTGGAAGGAATAGCCAAGAAACCGACAACAATGAGTGATGAGGAATGAAATCTTCAGGACAAAAAGGCACTGGGATCCATTCGTTTATGCTTAGCACAATCGATGGCATTCAATATTACAACAACAAAGAAAACTCAAGAGTTGATGGAAACCTTGACGAAGTTATATGAAAATCCTTCCGCTTCGAATAAGGTATTTCTTATGAAGTGTTTATTTAATATGAAAATGGTAGAAGGTGGGTCAGTTGTTGATCATTTAAATGAGTTTAATACGGTTACCAGTCAATTAACTTTTGTAAATGTTAACTTTGATGAAGAAGTTAGGGCTCTTTTGATTATGTGTTCTTTGCTAGAAAGATAAAATATCTTGGTAATGGTTGTTAGCAATTTTGTTTCTGGTTCGAATACATTGAAATTTGATGATGTTGTTGGTGTTATTTTGAGTGAGGAAATTCATAGGAAAAGCTCAGATGGAACATCCACATAAGGCAATGTTTTGAATTCAGAAAGCAAGAGCATAACAAAGGAGAGAGGAAACAATTCTGGAAGTCGTGGGAAGTCACGAGGAAAATCAAAGGACAAAAGGTCCCAATCTAGAGACAAGAGGGATTGTTGGTACTATGGTAAGTCGGGTCATTTAAAGAAAGATTGCTAGTCTCAAAAGAATAAAGGAGACAAAAAGGAAGGCAATAAAGAGGCAAATGTGGTAAGTAATAAATATGATGAGGATGCTTTGATTATTTCCCTTGATAATGCTGATGATTCTTGGGTGTTAGATTCAAGGGCTTCATTTCATGGTACACCCCATAGAAGTTATTTTCTTGATTATGTTCAAGGGGATTTTGGGTTGGTTTATTTGGGAGATAACAAACCCAGTCAAGTTGTTGGAAAGGGAAGAATCAAGATTAAGTTGCAGAATAGGAATCATTGGATACTACATGAGGTAAGGCACGTTCCAAAGTTGAAAAGAAATTTAATTTCAGCAGGGCAACTAGATGATGAGGGTTGTGTTGTTACATTTAGTGATAAAAATTGGAAGGTTGCAAAAGGTGCCTTAGTGGTAGAAAAAGGTGTGAAAGTAGGCACCTTATATCATTGTACAGGTCATACTGTTCCTTCTACTTTAGCTATTGTAGATAAAAATCAATGTTCAGGAATAGTTGCTACAGTTCAATAGGCAGAGAATTAGATAGTTGCTATGGATTTTGAATCAACATTGTGGCATAATAGACTTGGGCATATGAGTGCAAAAGGTATGAAAGTACTTCATTGAAAGAATGTTTTACCAGGTTTGAAATGTGTTAATATGGATTTCTGTGAAAGTTGTGTGTATGGAAAACAAAAGAGAGTTAGTTTTCTCAAGGATGGGAAGCAAAAGAAAGATGAGAAATTGGAGCTTGTGCATATGGATGTATGGGGACTAGCTCAAGTATCTTCTCTCGGTGGCTCTCGGTACTATGTCACTTTTATTGATGATGCAACAAGGAAGGTATGGATTTATTTCCCTAGGTAGAAATTTGATGTATTTGAAACTTTTAAGAAATGGAGAAACTTGGTTGAGAATGAGACAAGTAAAAATTTAAAATGTCTCAGATCTAATAATGGTGGCGAGTATTGTATTAAAGAGTTTGAAGACTATTGTTCCTCTAATGGTATTTGTAGGCAAAAAATGATTCCAAGGACTCCACAAGAAAATGGAGTGGCTGAGCGCATGAACAGAACAATAATGGAGCGTGGACGAACTATGAGATTGCATGTTGGGCTGCCTTTAAACAAGTGGGAAAAGGCTATAAACACTACTGTTTATTTAATCAATAGAGGTCCC